>OY978221.1:17801411-18018911 GCA_963854785.1 Vaccinium vitis-idaea
GACTAAAATAATTTTAGTCGGAAATTGTTTGAAATTCACCGACTAAATAATATTTAGTCGGAAATTGTTTGCAATTCACCGACCAAAATTGTTTAGTCGGAAAAATTTAGTATTTTCCGACCAAATATTTAGTCGGGAAATCAAGGTAAAAATTTCAACATTTCGAAATTTTTTGTGTGGGGAAATTAGTATTCTCCGACCAAATATTTAGTCGGAAAAAAGAATAAATTTACCGACTAAATAATTTTAGTCGGAAATTGTTTGAAATTCACCGACTAAATAATATTTAGTCGGAAATTGTTTGCAATTCACCGACCAAAATTGTTTAGTCGGAAAAATTTAGTATTTTCCGACCAAATATTTAGTCGGGAAATCAAGGTAAAAATTTCAACATTTCGAAATTTTTTGTGTGGGGAAATTAGTATTCTCCGACCAAATATTTAGTCGGAAAAAAGAATAAATTTACCGACTAAATAATATTTAGTCGGAAATTGTTTGCAATTCACCGACTAAATATATTTTAGTCGGAAAAAAACATTGATTATGATTTTTTTTTATCATCAATAAATATGGTTTGTCAAAATAAATGAAAGAAGAAATTTTCCCATTGATTTTTTATCATCCAAACCGTTCAATGTCTTCAAAACGTGTTTTTAAGCGTCTCAAGAAATTAGCAAAAGCAATGACCAAAAAGGGCTTGATTCGAGCAATTTTTGATGAAACAGTAAATTTTTTTTTTATATTTTCCGACTAAATATTTAGTCGGCAATTCATTTTTTAATTAAAATGATAATAAAACGAAAAAGAAAAAAGAAAGACTCTCCAGACTCCCCCACACACAGCCACTACTGTAAACCCAAAAAGAACCGGCCCTAAAATTACCCCCAAAACTCTCATTCACTGTGACTTTGCCTCCCTTTTCTAAGAGTAATGAACAGTTTGGATCATCTGTGTGGGACCCACAAGTGGGTCCCTAGTGAGTCCCCAAATAGTTAATTTGATTTTTTCATCTCAGTCATCACTCTAGATCCACTATTTGGTGTCTCTGTTAATTAACAACTCACCTGTGCATGCTAGGCCGTTGAATAAATAGACTCAAATAAAAATCAGCTCAATTAGATATCGAAAACTGGTGGCAAGTATTTAAAAAAATAAAAATTCACATTATATAATTTTTCGATTTTTATTCACAAGAAATAAATCCTCATTGTATAATTTTTCAAATTTTTTGGTTTAAAATAAATTCACATTATATTACAGATACCTATAATTGATCTCAAGAAAATCAAGGCCTAGCCTCTTGCTCGATTAGAATAAGAAAGTGGGAAATCAATACATGACTCTAGATCCACCGTAACCGTACTAAATTAGATAAGGACTTTGTGTAAAATTGGACTGAGAGATGAAAAGTTGAAATTGGAATGAGATGATTACCGCTTCCCCAAAACCTTTGGCGCGCTATAGACGATGGATTCCCCCCCCAAAAAAAATTTTCGGCCGGCTGACAAATAGTTTCAACTTATGACAAATGAATTGCTGACTAAATATTTAGTCGGCAATTCATTTTACAAATGTCTGCCAAAAATATTTTTTGTGGGGAAATTTGGCGGAATCCACCATTTATTTGGTCACCACGACGTCGTCTCTTTTCTATTTTTCCTTCCCTCCTATTTTTCCCTCTTCTTTTTCCCTCTAATCAATAGCGAAATTTTGACTTATGGTCCATAGGCCATAATAAGTCAAAAATACATTTTTATAAAATAAATTTTATTTTATTTCAAAAATGAGGAAAAATAAGATGTGAATTTTTTAATAATAAAAACAAATAATTTGATTTTTGAATTGATAGGTGAAAATTGAATTTTTGTAATTAAATAATTTGTATAAAATTTTGATTGTATTATGCCTAAGCCACACTATCGCAACATAATTACACGATTCAGCAAATCACATGAAACCCTGATACCCTGCAAATCACACGAATACACGATTCAGCACCACCATCTTCACCAGCTCATCTTCATCCTCCATCTTCTTCTGAAACAAACCTCTCTCTCTCTCGTCCTCCCTCTCCCTCACCGACTCCAAATCTCCCCCGATTATAGAAATTATAGAAATTCAATTCAATTCTTTTCTAATCTCTACTTTGTACGTCCCGAATAATAGTGGACCTCCACTTTCTGGACCAAATTTCGACGATCGGAACCGTTAGATGTGTTTAAAACGTGTTTTCGAGGTCCTACGCGAGGATTTGGCAAACAATACTACCCCGAAAGGGCTTGATCGGAGTAGGTTTTCGTAAAACTACTTTACGAAAACCTGGTCCGATCAAGGCCTTTCGGGTATTTTTTTTTTGCCAAATCCTAGTATAGTACCTTAAAAACACGTTTTAAACACATCTAACGGTTCAGATTTTGAAAAAATTGGTTAGGTGGCCTTGAAGTGGTGCATTATAGTACTAAAATTCCATTAGAAGCACTGAATGTGTTCCGATCTTGTAGTTGCCGATATCGGATGATCATCGATTTGGGGGAGGATGATAGAATTGATGACATATTAAATCGTAACGGTTCAGATCGAACATTTGGAAAAACGAGTCTGCACCTACCTTTCAATTCTATACGTTGAACTTACTTGGTTATGAACCAAGCTATTGTGTTATAGTATAACGTACGATAACCACACAATTGCAACACAACTATGACGATCCACACCGTTCACTTTGTTTGTGTTGATGTTTTAATGACTCTCGCCAATTTTTTCGTCTATCGGATTTTGAAAGGTCCTTCATCGCAACACAATTACGACGATCTTCACTGTTCATTACAAAAATGGCTTATGGGTCCCATTTTTTGGACCTGCGTGAGTAATCCGAACCATTAGATAATTTTGACATAATGTTTTGTATGTCTTTGCAAAAAATCAGGTCAATTGGATATGCGTAACTCGTCGATCCAAGGTACGCACATCCAATTGATTTCAAAACTTGCAGTTTTGGATGTACCAGTTACGCATATCCAATTGACCTGATTTTTTGCAAGGTCGTACAAAACGCTATTTTAAAAATATTTAACGGTTTGGATTATTGACGCGGGACTAAAAAGTGGGACCCAAAAGTCGTTGTACTCTCCACTTGCTAATAAACTGTGCCCATTTCTTTGGGTATTTTGCGGCAATTTATTTTGGAAAAATTTGTTGGCGGGGTTTCAATGCACAGTACTCCTATCTAGCATATCTAAAATTTGGGCGGGGTTTCAATTTATTTTGGAAAAATTTAGGCGGGGATTCATTACCAAATCGTTCAACTGGGTAAAGGTTTGTAGTTCTGTACCCCTCTCTGTCTAGACTCCCAGATATTTTCTGTACCCCTCTCTCTCTCTCTCTCTCTCTCTCTCTCTCTCTCTCACACACACACCACCTCCCTGTCACGCTCTAACCCATCAGCGAGAAATTTAATCGAAGTCGGAGAGATCGTTTGTTAGGTCACGGTCGATTCAACTGGTACGGAATTCCCCGCTGAGGAGACGGACATACCCTCCATGTCGATTTATCCAAGGCCACAACCGGTAAGAAAACTAATTAATCTCGTTATCTTTACTGATCTCATACTAGCATCAAAGACTTCACTAGATTTCTCTTTCCCTTTGTCTGATTTCGTGTATATTTTTGCCCAGCGCTGATTTCTCTCTGCCTTCATCTGATTTTTGCATTATTAGAGAGGACCAACACAATATATTTTTTTCCCCAAAATCGCTTTTGAATGATCTTGCAATGTTACCTATATATATTCCATGGCTTAATTTGTGAAATATGGCCAGATCCCTTTATTTTGGGCAACAGATAATGATTAATTGTTTAGAAGTGAACAAAGATTAAAAAAATGCTGAACCGAGTTGTCCATCAGAGACGAAGTTTGCAACAGAAGAAAGGTATGAGGAAATTTGCCATGCTCAAATCCTCCCCTTTTTGTATGCACTGAACGGGTATATACATGAAGAGGATTGAGCAGTTTTTTATTAACTCATAATCCCAGTTCATCTAGCAACTAAGATTTGCTTTTATGCTTTGACAAGTGTTGCAAGTACATGAATTTGCTCCACTTGTCCACCAGGTTATTTGAGGTTTATATTCTCCTTTGTCATTTACATTTTTTTTTCTTCTCAAACTTAGATAATAGAATAAGCAAACTAGCACTTGCATTGGCCTTTTTTGTCTCTTTTAAGAATTCTTTTTTACACTGGAGTCCTTCCGTACACTTTCTTTTGTTTTTCTTGTGTCTTTCATATGCAATCCAAGTGTTCGATGAAATGTCTCAACCAAAATGGGGGCTTAACCAACTAACCAGTAGTTTCATGGGAAGTTTGGGCCAAGAAAGCCCTAATAATGGTTAGAAATACTGGTACTTAGTAACCAGTAGTTCTACTCTTTGATTAGTTTTACGGTACTTGTACTTCTAGCTGAGGCTTCTAGTTAGTACCAACAACTTCAAAAACTAGTCTAAGTAAAGGAAAAAGATTTCCTGCATTGATTTTGGACTCTCTTCATGGTCAAAAAACAGGATATGGGAATGTAATTCTGACCTGTATGTGTATTCACAAAGTTCATTAAATAGCAGCGTGCGTCTTGATAAGTGTGACTGAACTCTTCTCGCTTCTTTTTTCAATTGTATCGTTCAACCTCTATGTGGTTCTAGAAACTAGTTACTATTAATGTACTTTCTTTTCTGGTAAACTTGAAGCAAAATTTTCCTATTTTATGTGGGCGAAGTTATCTCTGAAAAATATGAGCTTGAGTATGTTAATGTACTTTCTTTTCTGGTTATTGATGTCTTAGTTGCTAGAGGGTGGACACTATCTTCTTCTTTTCCTTCTATTTCTGTCATAATTTCCGATTGCAAAATATTTTACTTTTCTTTTGTTTTTTCTTACTTTGCTTTCCTTCGTCATTGATTAACTGCTAAAAATGTTGAGAGTTGGATTAATACACATTTTTTAAACCGATTAATATTCATGTTGAATTAGTTTTCTTTTTTGAGAGGTTGGATTGATATTCATGTTCTCTACTGTTATATTAATGGGTAAAGAGTATTTCTCTTCACTGTAACTCTTCTTATAGTTGTGCTTTCAAGTACCAGTTATCCCTAAATCTAAAACCTTTGTCTAGGGATATCTGAGGAATCCTTCGGTGAAATAATTGCACGGCTTAACCAAACCTTAAAAACCGATCGTCTTCTTCCTGCTGTTCATGCTGTTACTAGCCTGTAAACTAGGTCTTAAAAATCCCACTTTGTACATCCCTTCAATAAAGTTTGTATAAATTTGGCATTGTATTGAAGTCAATTCGACTACAAATTACTGTCATATCATCTTGCCAAGTTTGCTCATGTAAAGATTTATAATGTTTGAGAGAGGATGTACACTAATGCACAAATGAGTCTTTAAATCTTGCGTTCCATTGTGTAAGCGGGTTTAGATTCCTCACGAACTGTAATTCCTTCTTTCCTGTAATTAGGTGCTGATAGTGATTGGATTATTGGATGTTGCTTCCGAACTGATTGTGTGTACTGTTTTGTATTTTGACACTAAATTTAGTTGTCACATCTTCTGCAGGGACAAAACAGACTGAATGGTAAGCCACTCAACATCCTCGTGGAGCCTCGTCAATAGAAATTGTGGTATTGTCGCCAATCCTAGTAAAGAAACGTCTATTCATATCCTTATTTACTTGCACGATTCCATTGCTCTAGTGGTAGGGAACTGTCTAGTTGTTGTTTGCTAACATTTTTAAAGTCGTCAAACTCACATTTTTCGATTTTTTGGATCCAAAAAGAAATTCTTTTTGTCTGCAACATTGTGCTTTACCATTCCATGTTTAGGCTGCTGGACTCGAGCAGTTGCCATAAACTTTCGTTGCACAATAAATGCATTGGAACATTTTGCTGCTTTTCTATGCAAGTCTTATGGTGTTTTTCGTGCAGAAAAGCTCTTTTGTATGGCAAGAAGCTTAAACTTCGAACCTAGCCAAAATGTGTTGATATGAGAATTCTAAACTGTATATGAGCTTATTAAGCACTATTCCAGCATTGGATCTCAGATATCTCATTTCCACGATGTCTTGGAAATGTTTGTTCATTTTAGTCACGTTAAGAGTCCTCATTGCCTCAAGTAATCGTACGTGATAAGCTTTTTGTTCTGCTTTTTGGCCAAACTGCGCCTCCTTTCGACGTGGCTGTATATTTGTATGCTATAGGATGCGATGGAGCTGTTTATGAATCCTTGAGCACTTGCCACCAACTTCTCCATTTTACTGCGAATTCCCCAAGTTAAGATTTTGCGGGGCAGTGTAGGGCAAACTGGATGTGATGAGAATGTGTATTAAGCATGCAACTGCTACAAGGGCATCTCCATTTTGTATTATATATTGTCTCGTTTCCCTTTAGACTCTGTTTTTGCATTCGACTTTGTCATAGGTTCATTTGTTGATTTATCCCCTTGTGGTGAAGCAATTAAGATAAAATGATACGTATTGTTTTTGGATGATGCTATGGACATTGTGGTTGCATTTCGTATTTCGCAGTTTTTGTAGTATGATACTATTTTGTTAGGTGAAGACCTTTAATTTGGGAAGTCTTCAATTTTGTACTTTATTAATTAATTAGAGCAGGTTGGTGAAATCTTGTATAGAATGATTGGTTGCTTGATTTAATCGATGGTTAGAAACCAAGTTTGACAAATTTAACGATTCAATACGAGCTCGGATTAAAATTGCAAAAAAAAAAAAAATCATTTACCAACTAAATTATTAGTTGGAGAAAAATAAATATTCACCGACTAAATATTTAGTCGGAGATAAAAAAATATTCACCGACCAAATGTTTAGTCGGAGAAAAATAAATATTCACCGACTAAATATTTAGTCGGAGATAAAAAAATATTCACCGACCAAATATTTAGTCGGAGAAAAATAAATATTCACCGACCAAATATTTAGTCGGAGAAAAATAAATATTCACCGACCAAATATTTAGTCGGTAAAAACAAATCTTTTTCCGACCAAACTTGTTTTGGTCGGAAATTACAATCTCCTACCTCATTCCGTCGACCAAACGGGCCGACTAAATTTTTGGTCGGAAATTACTATTGCCGACTAAATTACGACATTTTCCGACTAAAATTTTAGTCGGCAATGGGGAAAATTGTTGTAGTGAACACAGTCGAAGCCCTAATCTCAAACAGAGTTGTACCCTTATACCCTAAAATCGAGCTCCAAACACGTTGAATATCCTGGAAAATCGATCTTTGAAGCATAGAAAAATGAGTGACGAGCTTGAAACGAGAAGAAATTCCACAAAACCCAAGTTCGTGAATGGAAATTTTCATAGCAGTAGAGAAGAAATCTCAATCGTGTGACCCGAACTCGTCAAACCCATGGTGAAGCTGGAAGACCAGGAGAGATTTCGAGAGGAGAGGTGATGAGAGGGTTTGATTTCGAGTGGGAGGGGATGGATGAGGGACTCGAGAGCTGGAATCGCCATAGCTGAGAAGATGGGGGTATAGAGAGAGTGACTATCTCAGAAATGAGGGGAACGATATCCGGTCAAAGAGCCCTAACGGATCGACGGTTGAGATTAAACCAAGGTCCTCACGGATGAAGCCACGTGACACTAAAGATGTGTGACTGAAATATGATGGTTGAGATTAAGAAGAGAAGGAAACATCTAACGGTGAGATTGACACAACGAAAAAATATCACGTGACCAGTGAAAGAGGTGCTACCACATACGCGTGTAAACACCCCACAGACTCTAACTCTCTGAATCTCCCCTCAAAACAGACGTGAAAAAGCTCAACAGGTCATGCACAAAATTGTTCACAAAATAACACTACACCTGTTGGAGAAAAAGCCACACTCTGACCTTCAATTTTTTTTTCCTAAGGCATGGAAGCACACAAGGCCAATGTGATGACCAGAAAAATTTCCCAAGGCACTGAACCACTCTCCAAGACACTAAGACCCAAATTTAGAGAGAGAAAGTCTCATCTCTTCTCTCTCTTGTGAACTTGATGTTTTTGATGATTTGAGCTTGCTCTTCTCATCTTTCTTCAATCTAGAGTCTTCCTCTCCATGGATCCACTCTAGGTTGGTTTTGTTTTCCAAAAACCTTCATAAAAATCATATCTTTCATACATCATGTTGTGTTGCATATATATCTACGTGGCTGGATGATCCGGAGTCGTCTTTGATACGGAGATCGAGGGGTGTTGAACTTGTGGAGGCTATGGAATCAAGAAGGGGCTCGAGGAGCTAAATCAAGGAGTGGTGTTAGGTGTAGCTTGGGGCAAGTTGGTAATTCCTAATCTTGTAACTCTTGATTTAACCTTTTGATTTATAGCAATTAGTAGATTAGGCCGTGATTTTATGCTTAGGGTATTTAGACCCTAAGTAGTTTCCACGTATATCCTCGTGTTTGTGTTCTTTCGCTTATTGCTATATCTCCTTATATTGTGGTTTTGATTGTCTCACCATTGAAAATGATTAATTGGATTAAAATTGGGATAGTTAATTTTTAATTTGGTCGTCCTATTCACCCCCCTCTAGGACTTATAGTATTTTGCATAATTTCAGAAAGAGATCATCTGGAAAGAAGTACTAAGAAGATAAAGAGCAATCAACCCACTGAGGATTCTAGCCCCATGGAAGCCGAGTTGAGCAGTCCTAATTTAAACAATCCACCGAAAATTCAAATGGAAATGAATCTGGAATACAACACGGGGAAAAATGAAGATTTTCACAGCCAAAAACAAACCCACTGAGAAAGCTAGATCTTTCAAAGCGGCCTTACTCAATGCTCACATCCCAACTGCGAAAGAAGGTAGGGAAAGAACATTTGAATTTGATGATGAGAGTGAAGACGAGGACCTGGACACAGAGCCTCATCACACAGTGTCCAAAATCAAAGTTGATTTTTCAAAGGAACACCTGAAACGAATTAGGCAAAACCATAAAGGCCAGTTTGGATGACGTATTAGTTTGAAAGGGATTAAATAGTAAGGGGGGGATAAAATAGTCAGGGTGATTAAATAAGAAGGGTGGGCCCACATTGATGTGATAGGTAAGAAAGGAAGATTAAATAGTACATGGTTTGGATGAGGGATAAAAAAAGAGGGATAAGGAGGGTGGATGATGTAAAAAGCTCTTAAATGACATATTTGCCCTTTCATGAGCCCGTATTAGATAATTAATTAAATCAATTATATAATTTAAAAAATAATTAATTTGTTATACTTAACAAAAATTAAGCTATAATAAGTCCTTTTAATATTTTTTATATAAATTGAAATTATTAATATTTAAAAGTTCTTTGTTAGGTAAAATTAAAAAAAAAAAAAAACACATACACATAAACTAATTGCATACTTTAAAAAAAAAAAAACCAAATACACGTACACATAAACTAAATTGCATGCAATTGGGAATTACTTGTGGCCACTTTTTACAGTTTACCCCATGATACCCATCTTTCTCATTCTTTCTTTTTCTTCTTTATTCCCCAGCATCTCTGTCTCTCTCTCTCTGTGCAACGAAAAAAAAACCCTCTCATCTTCTCTTCTAAATCCTAGAAATCCGACGCTTCACCATCGTCTTCTATCCCAGAAATCCGACGCCTCACCATCATCGTAGCAGCTCCGGCGATGCACTTCACACGAAATTGGTCAGATCGGTGGTAATTTCTCCTTTTTTTTGGTTCAAGATCTGGTTTTTATTCTGGGTTTCCCTTTTCTTAATCCAAAATTTTATTTGTAAAATACTATTTTTTTTTTGTGAAATTTGGGTTGAATATTGTTAACAATGGTGGTTTGTGCTTGTGTGGGGGTGTTCTGGGAGGGGTAGCCCGGTAATTCGGTCCCGGATGAGAGCCCGGATTAAACATAAGCACCCCCTGCTTATGTTTAGTCCGGGGGAAGGGGGATGAGGGGAAGCTGGATGATTTAGTCGGGGAGGGGTTTTGGTGCTCCCAAACAACGGATGAGGAGGGGGACCGGGATGAGGGGAGGCCGGATGATTTAGTTGGGGGCCGAAACCCTCATCCAAACGGGTTCTAAGGGATGCCTAATAAACCTTGTTTTGAGGCTGAAAATATAGTTGGGCCCTCTCATATAATAGACCTTAACGCTTTACACATATATTTAATTGGAAATCGGTAAGCTATTAAGCAAATCAAATTTATCTTCAATAAATGACTAACAAGTGTGAAAATATTTTAATTCGATCACAGAATTACCGGTGTCTAATCAACTTAATATTTTTCACAAGTGTACTAGACATTGAGTTCTATGAAGTGAACACTCAGAATCGTTATAAAAGTTCTCACACATTGTTTCCATTATCATTTTTTTTTTAGTAACCTTCAGCGTAAGTTTTTCTATAATACGGAGTATACTTTTGAGTGAAGAACAGTAGCTCGATCATGAAAGAATATTTGCAAAATGTCATTCTTCAATTACTTCTTTTTTTTTACATGCAAGAAACCTATTTACTACAGCCTAATTTGAGGGGTAGAAAATGCGACCCTAAGATAAGACTCAAACCCAGGACAACAGCGTGTTACCACTTGGGCTACCCTTTGTTCTCGTCTTGAATGGTTTCATTTGAGTTGGTTTTGATGAATAAAAAACAAAAAGTCTAGGTACATAACCAAAAAATCACAAGCCGATCCACAACCCCTCACATACACAGGGACGGAGTCAGGATTTTGCCGTAGTAGGGGCAGGCTATATATGTGGAAGACGGGTGGGGTGTTATAATTTAATGATATATATATTTTCAATGTAATATTAGGGTTTTTTCAAATTGTAGTAGAAGCAACAGCCCTTACTATATAACCACCCCTGACTCCATCCTTGTATATACCTGTGAAACCCATACACAATTATGTTCGTATTGCAATTAGGTGATATTCGTACTCAGAGATTCAATTAGGTGATATTCAGACTCAGATGAACCAGCCCAATGCATGTAGTATTTCAAGATGTCTATTAGTAGCTCAATCTAGAGATTCTACACAGATCATATACTATTAAGGGGTGTTCCACTAACCCAGTTTTTTGAAAAAATTGGTTTTTTACGGTTTTTTTATGTGATGTGTTGTGAGAGAATGACCTGTCTCGGTGTTTGGAAAAAATAGTTTTTTGTTAGTAGAACACCCTCTAAGTAGCCCATCAAGGGCGATATTCCGATACACTAAAATTTCAAAAAGTTAAACTAGGGCAAAAAGTATTCACACTGTTTTATTTCGTTGGAAATAAAGTAAGAAATTATTTTTCTCAATTTTTTTCAAACACATTTCTCCATAAAAAAAAGGGGCGCATTTCAAGTAGGAGACTACCCTTGACTCACCGGACATTTGAAAGCCCAACAAGCGATAGAAAGACAAAAAAACAGATAAATTAAACATGCTAAAATCAGCCCATTAGATTGTTAGTATTAAAGGTTAGAAAAGTGTATTACAATATGGTAAAAAAAATAAAGGTGAAGGTGTATCGTAAAATGTAAAAAGTGTATTAGAGTACTTTCTCTAATAATTTTTTTTTATCTACCTCATGTAACTCCATGAACTGTAAACAAAAAGCCGAATTGATTGCCTAAAATGCTAACACCACGGGCTTTGACACTACCGTTGTGGGCTTCCCCACTAAGACTTGAAATGGGTAATGTAATGGCAATATGATCTAAAATTTACAATTAGAAGGAGTACATATATAGACAACAGGTCCAACAACACTAAGGATGTGGCCACGAGTAATTGTTTTTTTTTTCTTTTTTCTTTTCTTCCTCAAATATTTCTTCCTAGAAAATTTTATCTAAAAGAAGAATTTCCTTATTTGTTAGAACTAGTGAGCAGCGCTGGCACTTGCTGAGGAAAAATGCAAAAATGAACGTGGCAATTGGAACATAAGGTATGTTCGAGTAAAATAGGCATATAACATCATAATTGAAGATGTAGAAATTGTTTTGAATTCTTTCAAATTCTCCCATTGAACTATGTCAGAAGATAAAGGTTCAAAATGATCAGGTGAGTATTGCCGGTATTGAGAGTTTTTAAGTAGAGTTCAAAAAATAAAGACCATCTATAAACATACAACAAAAGTTAGGGTGTACGTAGTAGATCAGATGATCATAAGATTCTCTCTATCCCCCCCTTCTTGTTTAGGCCACACTTGTCTACATTCGTAAATTCCATTGATTAGATTAGATACACTTTTGGTCAAATGGGATTACTTAAGGACACAATAACAGATAACATATATATGTTAGAGTCATATACAAGACTCCCTTTTGGATTAAGCATAAATTTCATGATGCTAACGGACACCAGAGATACTCACCTAGAATTGTGACTATTCACACCCCACAAGGTTAGCAATAAGTAGTTGTAATTTTAAGTTTTTGGTGGAATTTGCTTATGGGACTCCATCGAGTTCGATGAAAATTGTATGAAGGCAAAATGGGAGATGGGCATGGGGGATCAGGCCCTTTTATCTATCATTAGATGCCAACGTAATCTTTTTGTTTTCTCTTTGTAGTTTTGTATTTTAGGCAATGACAAATTTCAAAATTGACTCAAACTTTATGATTTTTATGAACAATTTATTTTAATGGAGGTTGGTTAAGAGTAATTAAAAAATGTGTGAATCTTTTTTAATTACTTCATATGACAAATTTTGAAGGCGGTGAGAGAACAAATTGAACCTATTATATGCTTTATTACTTCGCTATGAATTTTAATTGTAACGGGTTGCAAATTTCACAAATTTGTGTTGGCTTTTTGTATTTATTCAAGCATTTACCTCTTTTTATACCACTATATATACACAAAATAAATAAATTTCTGGACTTCATAATAAATCATACCATAGAAACTTAGATTTAAAACTTAGATTTTATCTCAAAAACGTCGAGTACACGGAACTGATCTCTTAAACCTAGCTCACGAGAAAGAATAACGAAACAAACCTCCATCTATTAAGAAAGGAAGGACGAGAACCTCGTTACTATCTTTTCTTGATATAGATGTAGGACAGGGTTCATCCATTTAGATTTTATACTTTAAACTTTAAAGACTTGAAACCCAACCCAACACTCAACTGCGGGCAATCCATAAATGGACATGATCTTTTCGGTTCTTATCGACCCATACGATAGCAGTACTTGTTGTAAAGTTTCACACATTTTTGGTTCTCACTGCCTTCATGCATGTACTAAAAAGTAGGCGAAGAAAAAAAAGACCATACTAAAATACCATACTAAAAAGTACATGCATGAAAAGCAGAATTTGGAATTGCCAATCTCAAAAAAAAAAAAAAGCAGCATTTTGAATTTCTGTACTTAAATACCATACCAGAACAAACTGATAATGAACTTACCCAAATATTTTTTGTTTACATGTTATCATCCAGTGTGTGGTGATGGTCCTATGGTAGTTGTATTTATGTTTATATGTTGTTTTTTTTTTTTTTTGGGAACATAAAATGTGTACTATTTATTATAATAAACAATTAATCTAAAAAAAAGTAAACATCTAAATTAATTTTTATAATAAAACAATTAATATAAATATTAATTACAATTAAATCTTATAGCTTAATTAGTTATTGAGTTTCAATAATAAATTAATTAATTATTGGATTTATCTAATTTAAAAAATACATAATTGATACAAATATGCACACAACGGCAAAAAGTCTTTTGAAAGCTTTTTACATCATCCACCCAAAGTTAATCCCCCTTCTTACAAAATCATCCAAATCAAGTACTACTTAATCCCCCCTCTATAAATGTCACATCACTGTGGGACCACCCTCCATATATATTACCCCCTACTATCTTATACCTCCTCCATCCAAACTAATCCGGCATCCAATCAGGCCGTTAGCTTATAAGAGTACTATTAACCCAAGCATAGTGGCGCACGTTAAAATTTTCTTATATCAAATGTTTGGCAATAATAGAGGGAGTCGTAGCATTTTGTTCCTTTTATGGTCAGTGACCATTTTGGCAGTGAGCAACTTTCACGGTCGCATCTCTTCGTGAGCTATTAAGATTAATGTTGCATTGTCGTTCATGATGACAAGATTTGCATGCCCTATGGTCACAATCTAATTTGTGGTACCAGAAGTATACAATACAAAAAAAATTCCGAACTAAATTTCATTTTTGTTTGGATTGTATTCTCTCATCGACACTATACTATACAATAGTTACTCTCATTATTTCATGAAGTTGTTCTCCCGTCCCATTTTCTTGATCTCTCTTTGCGGATTCAATTATTTAGGGGACATGTAATCATTATACTTTATTTTAATTTTAAATATTTTTTTCAAAAAATACCCTTTGATTCAATTTTTCGAACGTATCTATGAACACTTTACAAGGATAATATTGGAAAACTAATAAAATGGAAAGTGGTCAATTAGATTGGAGACAAACCAAAATTGAAAGGACCCAAAAAAATGGGACGGGGGATTCTAATGTTGCTTTGTTTCCATTTTTTATAAACTTTTGCAGTGATGATGTGGGCATAGGTTGTGCACAAATGAGGCCATGGGGACCATTTTTGGGTCTCACAATGATTCAAGCCTTTTTTTTTTTTTTTTTGATTTCTCAAACTCTGCACTAAAGGGCTACAAACGCCAATCCAGAACCAGTAGAATGTAGAGACTAATCTACGCGGGGAACGAACAAACCATAACTACCCTGGATTATCCATATGGATGGGGGAGAATGCACTAAGTCCAGAAAAGAGTTTCCGCACAGGGAATATAGAATTTCCACGCAGGGAAGAGAGAACTCCATAACCAGAGAAAAACCAACTAACAACCAAAATAGAACTAAGAACAAAAAACAAACCAAACACGGAGAAACTCCTCGTCGACACAACACCCACGCTACACCTGGCCATCAACTTTTTGAGTGGCTTTGTGAAAACTCAGCTCAATCCGTTGACTAAAAATGTAATATCCAATCTTCTAATTTTGTTTTTCAAAATTCATTCAGGAGGGTGAAATATTAAAAGGTTGGATCAAAGACTCATAGTTATTCGATTGGGCCAATTTCTTTTACAGGGTGATTTAAAAAATATTTTTTAATTAATAAGACTCGGATCGTTTATGCGTTACCCCAAAATAGTCTCAAAAGACTCATCTATGCGAAAATGGGTTGTGTGCATAGCATTTTCCCGAAAAATTTGATAATTTGACACCTAGTGTTTTGAATTTATTTTAATAAATGTCATCATTTTTTGGAAAAAATATTTGGTGGTATTAGACACTGCCACGTGATGCATTTTTTTGCATCACAATGAATTCTAGTACCAAGTGTACAGATTCCATAAAATATGTGGTGGATAAAGGAGTTGGTGCACCACGTTGCGAATCCTTGAGACCATTGAATAACTCCTCCATTTTTCCAAGAGGTATGTTTACAATAAGAAAAATGATTTTGGCGCTCCACTTTTTTGATAATCACACTCAAATATTTGTCTACTAATTAAAAAAATAAATATAAAATATCTACCTTACATTACACAAAGGTTTTTTTCGAAATGTCCTACTTGGCATTTCCATGTTTCAAAGATCTCTTATTTCTCTCCTAACATTTCTCTCACAACAATATCTATAATAAGGCCCAAATCATCATTTCATATGAAAATTTCAACTTTCAAAAAATACTCTTTCTCTCTCTTTGACATCCAATCCATGATAGGGAAATGCCCTACATGGCATTCACATTTCAAAGATCTCTCATTTCTCTCCTAACAATTTCTATAATAAGGCCCAAATATTACCTTACGGATAAAGTTGTGTTTCTGCAATTTAAGAAAATTTTGCATTTCCAAGATAACTTTGTAAATATTTACAAAAAAGAAATAGGAAAGCGGATCGAAAATTCATCCCTAAAAGGACCATCATTTCATATAGGAATTTCAAATTTTGAAAAATACTCTTTCTCTCTTTGACAATTGACATCCAATCCATTATAGGAAAATTTCAATTTCAGAATACTCTCCCCCTCTCAATTACAAGAAGAAGAAGAAGAAGAAGAAGAAGAAGAAGAGAAGAAAACACATGAAAGAATCTCATTTAAAAAAAAAAAAAACACTATTCTTAAATTCATACACGAATTTCAAAAATTTCAAAATACGTGGGAAAGAAGTGTTGATCAAATCCATTCATTTCTTGGTTTAGTTAATTTTTGAATGGTAAATTATTTTTGTTTAATTTTTTTTGTCCTCTTATAATGCAGAAAATATGAATTGACAAATTAGGATGTTAGTAGCCTTTTTTTTTTTTTTAGTTTCACTTAACGATTATGATAAGGTTGGTGGCGTAGCATTAGCTGGAATACTCGATGATGAGATCAGTGCATGGTTGGTTAAGACTTTCAAATTTCATCAAGTGCCTTCAAGCACGGGCAAGACACTAGTAATACTATATGAGAGTGTGGTTATGGAACGAGTTTTCAATGCCGAGTGGGTACCACGTGGTACTCGCGCGCCACATTCAACCGTCTATTTCGGTTTTGGATAGTCCGAATTTGGAGAGAGAAACATGAGAGAGAAAGGGGAGAGAGAATTTTGATTTGGACCGTCTAATACAGTTTTGGTTGACCCGAATGGAGCATTCGAACACCACGTACACTCGACCACGTGATATCACCCAGTACCCAAAAATTTGGGAAATGGGAGGGGGGGGGGGGGGGGGGGGGGTGTTGTGCACCCTCTCGGCCGTTGGATCATGTTTTAGACGGCTCGGATGTGTTTTGATTTTTTACCGTTAAAAAAAATCAAAATTAAAGGATAATTTTCGAATTCATCCGAACCATCCAAAACTCAATCCAATAGCCGAGGGGTGCATAGCATCGTGCACAACAAGGCTGTGCACAGCACCTCCCCAAGTCCGAAAAGTTGTTCGTGGTTTTGACGATTTGGTGTGCCAAAATATTTTCCTTTAAAATAATGCCACAACAACACTGACACGTGTCTCTCCTGAAGCCACTACTTCCTCCTAGAATCTTCTAGGAGTAATTATTGTTTCTGAGATTTAAGAATCTCACGACGCCCCACTATGCGTCCGCCACGTGGTTGCATTCCCACCGGCATTACACATATATTAACCCCTCCCCCAGTCATCAAATCCAAATTCAGCAGCAGAAAACGCACTATGAGCTATCAAGAAGAAGAGATCTCAAAGCGCCAAATGGATTCCAACAAGGTAAGCAAAGATCCATGTCCATGTGCTGTTCGTTTGATGATCACTTTTTAGTTTTTACTTTGATTCGAAGGGGTTTAGCTGAATTTTCATTTGCTTGTTTGTGTAGATCGAGGAAGAGAAGAGGGGTCGAGAACTGAAGCGCCTAGGGTTTGTGAGGATTTGCGCCATCGAAATTCTGGTGTGCGTATCGAATCTGTACGAGTACGCGAAGCAGAACTCTGGATCGTTGAAATCCGCTGTGGGGACGGTGGAGAATGCTGTGACTGCGGTCGTTGGGCCCGTTTACGAGAAATTCAAGGGCGTGCCTGATGATCTACTTGTTTACCTCGACGAGAAGGTAATGGTCGCATTGGACTCTGGCTCCGTTTTGTTTCGATTGGATGGTTTTTACGTTGAATTCTTCATTACTATTTATAGATCAAATGGATCCAGCAGATGTTTACCCTGTGATTTTGGTGTGGATGGGTGTGCCACTGATTGTGCTGTATTTTGGAATGTATTTGTAAGAGTAATTAACGTGGAAATGATTAGAGTAGTTAACGATTATAGAATTTTGATATATCGATTTCGTGTGTTTTTATGGTCGTGTATATGACTATAAGGCTTATGAATATCATGCATCACCTGTAGGTATTCATCAAAGGTTTAAGGTCATCAGCTATGAATTTTTTACTTCCTCTTCTAGTGAAATTATATTTAGTCTGTAGCCTTTCTGGAGCTTAATCGGTTTTTAGTAGTTCTGAACCTGCAAGTACAGATTCAATGTTTGTGTGTGGTCTATTGTTGGTTGTTACTTGTTAGTTGATAAGTGCCAGATATTATTAAGCTCAACCAAAGTAACGAAGTCTAGGGATGCAATCCCGTGCAAACAATCCACATAAAATATCAACTAGGCATCTACAACTACCTAACAAGAATCCCTAACTAAAGAAACAAGCCCCATTTCAGACAAAGGGCTTTATTCTTTAAGGAATGTTTCACACTTCTCCCAGAGCTGAGAAAATCTTTGATTCCAGTGGCCACCTTGTCATGCTTATTAGCTATCCCGTGGAAATTTCAACAATTTCTCTCCCACCCCAAGCCATACACAGCAGCTGCCAAAGTACATTTGAGACTAGTCCGCCTGAGGCCTTCACCTTGCACGTGAATACCCAACCACTCAAGCACATCCCCCAACTTACTAGGCTTTCATGTTATTTCCACTTCAAATGATCTTGTGCTAGGCCTGAATAGGATAGCTCTTCCTAATGGTAGTCAAGCAGACTGAGCAGTAATAATACCACTTAGATGAGGCAACTACACTACAGAATCATCCATGTCAGGATTTGGTCTAGGATTTGGAGGAGTTTGAGCAATGATGGTTTGAAATGATTGATTCCTTAATCTGGGCCAGCACCAAACCCCACGGTCAGTTATTGATGCAACTTTAGCCCTTAGAGATCTGCACAAATTAGTCACCAGACTCACCACTTACAACCCTTTCTCCAAAATCCAAATCTAGAATACAAAGATCCAAGTGGGAGCACTCTGTCCAAGTTATTTTTTATTGTTCTTTCACGCACTAATTGATTTTGCCATTTTTTTTTTCTATAGCTTATTTGTTTGAAAGATGTGGAAGTGAAAGGAAAAGAAGAGAGTTAAAAAAAATCTCTCTTATTTTTTGGTTTGGAGAGAAAGTGGAGAGAGAACAACAAATTGAAGTTTTGTGAATAGCAAAATTTTTCCTTCTCCCTCTCATTTTTTTCCCTCCATTTTCCTTAAGTTCCAAACTTAGTGTTATCCTCCTTTTTCACTCCCTCAAATTGTTTGAGTTGATTGGAATGTCTAAGGCAGGATCGATGAGATCACTTTATTAATAGTCTGTTCTTACGTGTAGCATCTATTCAGTGGAGTGAGTAGTGTTTCAGTAATTTATATTAACCTGCCAATGCTTGATCCTTTCTCCCAATAGGAAGTAAAATATATGATAGAGAATGCTGACGTTAGCCTCTCTAGTTGTCTCTTTGCTTTGTATTATTATTTTTATTGTTTCGTTTGTTCTCACATTTCTTCGATAATATTACAAGTTTGGACAAACCTGTAATTATCTTAAGTAGATGAAAGCAAATGCCCATATCAAAATTTGAAAACGGATATTCGCTGTATACTGAAATACCAGGTGTGTAGTGAATTTCTTTTGTGGGTAAATACCAGGTGTGTAGTGATTCAATAGAACATCCAGTCCTTATTGTTGTAATTGTACGAGGTAGGCAAATGAACTCTTATTTAGTTGCAGAAAAGCACATCCAGAGCAGAAACATAAGGTTTTGGCCCATTAACAATTCATGGTATTGAAGCTTATAGCCATCCTCATTGCTTAAAATTAATTATGCTTTTATCAACTGCAGGTTGATGAAGCGGCAAACAAGTTTGCTGAGCATGCTCCACCTTCTGCCAAGCAGGTTGCCAGTAAAGCTCATATTGTGGCCCAGAAGGTATCGGAGGCAGCCCAAACCTTGGCACAGGAGGCCCAAGCTGGTGGCCCATATGCAGCTGCTCATTATGCTGGGGCCTTGTTCATGCAGTTTTTCTGGACTGTAATAGTGTGGTTGTGGTTCCTAACCAACCAGGTTCCACTCCTCCGGGAGGTGGCACAGATGGCTGCACCCACTATGGCTCATTGGTCAGAGAAGTACAACAAAATGGTTACAGACTTGAGAGCCAAGGGTTACACTTTCTTTAGTTTCTTTCCTCAAATTCCCATCGACGATTTAGCCAAGGCATGTAAGAAGATGGAAGCAGAGAAGGGTCCTGCTTATGCAGCTGGAGAAGAAACGCACGAGGACTAGGCGAGTGTTATCTGCTGGGTATATGTTGATTCTAGTTTGCTATTAGAGTTTTCATTTGTATGTAATCGTGTTTGAAAACTTTGGCTGGTGATGATATGGTGTAGTGTGCATATCGCACTGTTTCTGGACTTGCTCTCCTTGATAAGCCATTGTAAATGAGAGAAGCCGTTTTTTTGAGTTACCAACTTGTCCATGGAATTTACCCAAAAAAAAACTTGTCCATGGAACCTGTGCCTAGAGTTTCGTTAGCACGTTAGGAATCTTCAATGCACAATTTATCGGTAAGCGTCTAGAGAAGCGCTAAATCATCACGCCCACTCCTCCCTCAGCTCATTTGATAGTCTCCTACAAAAAAGAATGAATAATTTTTGGATCAAATAATAAAATACCCGTGTTGATTATTTTTTAAGTTTTTGCGCACTAAAATTAAAGAAATAATCAAGTTAGAGAAGAAACTAGAAAAATCATGCACTGAAGTATTTATTTTTCTATACAAAAATTGTATTGTACGTCTTTTTCTATTCTAAAAATTGTACGTCTTTTCTATAGGATGGGACGGAGGGTGTACTGACTTAGAACAAACCGGATATGAACAGATATAAGATTTCATTCTTGAACAAAAATCGAAAACGAAATATTAGTCGACCCAGTCATTCTTGAACAAACCGGATATGAACATTGGCCACCTACATTCTTTGTTGTAGGTTACACATGCCATTCCGCTGAAAGTTGATGTCTCAGTTCCAGTTTTTTCATGTCAAATAGCTGATCAACAATCCCACGTGAATGCAAAATATGTTTGTTGCACAAAGATTCCAACAACGTGAGGGCATTAGCAACCGAAATATGGCAATTCATTCGACTTACTAGAAAAATACTCGGGCATGTACGCGCTGTGTATTGCCACAGACTAATTTTGCACCCTATAATTTCAAATTGTTCATATTCTGACAAATCTCGACTGGGGTTTCGTACATCCGACGCCGGAAACCAATTGGATTCCCAATACGCTGGAAATCTGTTGGGTTTTCCATCAAGCCAGCTACTCAAAACCATTTTCTAGATGCAGATTTGATGCCCATTTCCTTTCTTTCAACTATAGATTTTTCGCCAAACGCACACCGGTAGAATGTACAAAGAGACATTTGAAGAAAGCTACTAGTAAAATCTGCAGGGAGATAACATCTGCAAATTTCTCAGCCGGCCCAAACATCAATTTCATAAGCTGGAATCAACAAAATACGAATCAAATTGCAAGAACTACTTTTTTTCTGCAAGTTGAGAAAAGAAATCACTTCTGAGTTACGTTGGAACCTAAAAGCCCAGACGAATACTGGGTAATCAAAGTTGCCACTTAGAGCAAGCACATATTACAATTGAAATTTACTATGAAGCATGAATTGCCCCAAAGCACCTTGTAAACATCATTTCTCTTAGAAAATGAAAGATACATACTAAAGAATATTAATATTTTGGCGTATCCCCATGTTCTTGACATAGAAAATGCACGAGTTTGGCACTTAGACACATACCAGCACCCAACACTTGTACCCGAGTTTGTGTAACGTAGTAGCTAGGTCAAGGAGAGGTAGGAGGAACGCAGGATTTACCCACGCTACCACAGCAGGGGTAGATAGCACTGCTATCATCAGTGGCGGAGCCACATATGGGCCAGTGTGGGTATGGACCAGTGTGGGCCTGTGCCCACACTGGTTTTGGGAGGAATTTTTAAAAAAAAAAAAAAATATAAACTGGTACATCACTTTTTCTTTAATACAAAAAAACTAATTAGTGCCCCAAGGGCACCATTACTTGGTTATTATAATGTCATTCTCCCGCACATATTAACTTGGGACTCAAGACTAAATATGACCTGAATATGTGATGAATGCCGATAAAAAAAAAAAGTGACGGAGAAGGCTTTTAGGGCATTAGGTGGCGATGCCCCGAAGCCACTGAATAACTAATTACTCACAAATAAATCTCAATTCACTGAATTTTTTGCCTCGAAACTATAATGTGTTTATGAAACCCCAGACCTCCACTGACTCGAACCCTAGACCTCCCCCTTGGAAGCCAAAGGGTACAATCAAATAGGCTAAGAGGCAAATCTGTCCATGAAATATAAGTCAAGCGAGACTTATTTAAAATGAAAATTAAGACATGTTAGATTCTTTAAGAAGAGATTTTCTTTTTCACAACAAAAGCAGCATTTATAAATTTGTGCCCTCACTGGCCCAATTTTCTGGCTACGCCACTGGCTATCATTCCATGTCCCTACCTTCAGAATTAGATTCTGATTGAATTCAAATAAACACACTCAAAACTAAATTAAACTAAACGATACATGACTAAAAAACACTAACCTCTCCCCTCCGTGTTTGATGCTATTGCCCACTGATCACTTGTGAGTTACTACATGCTACACTGCAATATAGGGTGCAGCATGTCCCTGATTCCATTTTTGTTAGGTACCACAGGATGTTCAACAAAATACAGTGTGTTTTAAATTCCATTATACATATCCATTCCAGCAGGTTTAGTACTCAATCGTTAAAACCCAAATAACGGACATCAAACCCAGATCAACTATTCATGTCCAGTGTCCACATAGTGCACATATTATTGTTGATAAGAAGAAAGAGCGTCTGAAAACAATAACCAGCGTTACATCAAATATTGAACAAACATATAGCTCAAAGTGTCTTTTATTCAAGCCCAAAAACAAGACTAAAAAATTCAGGCATTACAAACTTGTTATCACATTACCAACAGATTAAGCTGAGATGAATTGTTGCAGTCTTCTATCGTCAAGGGCTCAATGAAAGACCAGAGATTCCTGCAATAATGAAACAATTTCTTGGAACCTATGAACGACCAACACTCCTAGAGGCCGGCGTGACACGCCAAAATATGTAGGGGACACGCCAAAATATGTAGGGGACACGCCAAGTGGTGTGTCCAATAAATCTAATTTATTTTTTTAGGGGGGACATGGCGGGGACACAGGAGGAGTGACACGTCGGGGACACAAGAGGGACACGTATCGGGACACGACAAGGGTTAAATATGCAAAAAAAAATTACTTTTTTTTTTGGGGGGAGGGGGGGGGGGCAAATGTTTATTACTTCAAATATTTCAAGTTAAAAGTGTACTATGATGTAATTATGATAATGGTTTATATATATTGAAGCTTCATGCTTATACATCTAACTATATTTTCATAGGTATAAAATAAAAATTATACATTTATTTATTTGTGTTAGAATATGTGGTTTGTCCCACATTGGTTAATTACAACTTGTAAAAGGCTTATGCCTAATATAAATAAAACTGATGTGTGTTAGGGTTTGTTAACACCTTAACACTTCTCTTCTCTTTCTCTCTCTCCCAAACAACATGGTATCAGAGCTAGGTCTTGGGTGGCCTTAATTCGTACCTCCATGTGCATCCGGGCTACATGTGAGAGGGAGTGTTAAATTATTCTCCTTTGCCCGAGTAAAAAAATCTCCTATTTTTCTCAATTCGTACCTCCACTTGTATCCGGGCTGCACGTGAGGGGGAGTGTTAAATTATCCCACATTGCTCATCTAAGCCACCCAAGCCTGGTTAATAAATTCTTGAGGTTACTCCTCCTATTGCCAATTAGGGGTGTAACCGGTTCAGTTCGGTTCGGTTCGGTTCGGGGAGGATTTTGATTGAACCGAGCAAAACCGGTTCAGGGACAAGTAGGAACCGAAACCGAGTTTTGAAGGTCGGTTCGGTTCTCGGTTCGGTTCGGTTCATCCGGTTCTCCCGGTTCCTGTTGTTGGGCCTATTTCGGCCCAAGCCCATTACAAATTTACAACCCATTAATGTTAATTAAGGCTTAAAATCAATTTCATCCCATTCCAAATTTACAACCCATTGAATTTTACGCCCATTTGAACTTTTGAAGTTTTTTAGCCCATTCAAAATTAATTTTAGCCCATATATTTTAGCCTTCTCTCAAACAATTCAACAATTCATTTTTCAAGCCCAATTAAAAAGAATAGCAGCCCAGAAAAAAAAAAAAAAAAAAAAAAAGGTTACAGCAAGTCAGCAACACTCACAACTCCAAATACATTTTGCAACTCTCATTCAAGCTCCAAATAGGTTGCAACTTGCAAGCATGGCAGTGGTTCAAGCCAAATCTATTGAAGTTCAAACTAGGAAACATTACATAGCAGTAGCAGCACATAGTAGCAACATTATAGCAACACAAGTCTCAAACAACATTACAGTAGCAGCACAGTAGCAACATTACATCAACACTAAGTCTCAAACAATACGAAGTAGCAGCACTTTCCAGCAGCAACACAGTCTCAAACAACACCATGACGTGATTGAATTCCTTACTCTACATTACAGTCCAATTACTTAGTCTAAACACAACCAAATCTCAAAAACTAAGTCTACATTACAGTCCAATTACTTAGTCTCAAAGGCATTCGAAAAAGAAATTATTTCAAAGGTTGAAGTTGAACTGCTGCTCACTGTCCAGCTTCACTTTCTGCATAACAGAGGCAAAATGAAACAGGAATTTCAGCCCATACATGCATAAATTAACACCACAAAAGCAACAACTTTAAGCAAGAAAAGCAAGTTAGTACATTACCTCGCTTTCCCTTTACCTATCTTCTTCCAAATTATACCTCGGTCACACATGACTCGTCCAAGTTAGCTTTCGCAACCACTAAAAAAGAACAAAAAAAATGGAAACATCGAACAACTTAAAACATGAAATACGTAAAACAAAAGTAAAACAAACAAATCATAGTTAAATAGTTGTACCCGATTCAAGTTCCTCCACCTCATCTAGCATATCTCGAAGAGATATTTCGCACGGGTACCTCAACCAATTTTGTGCACAAATAAGGGCCTCCGCCATTTTGGGAGAAAGAGAGGTCCGGTATGGATCAAGAATACGTCCTCCGGTGCTAAAAGCGGATTCGAATGCTACGGTAGATACCGGAATAGTTAGAATGTCTCGTGCCATTTGAGAGAGAATGCGATACCTTGTACAATTAGTGGACCACCAAGTCAAGAGATCAAACTTTTCATTTTTTCGATCTTCCATAGTCTCCAACCAATACCTCTCTAACTCCGACTTGCTCACCATATTAGTCTCCTCTTCCATGTGTTGATCAAATTCCGAATCCAATGCCTCACTCAAATCCATGCTCCGCTTTCCATTCTTCTCCTTGTTCTTAGAGGTCTCAACATTTGATGCTTCGGCTTCCTCATGTTCAAGAGTCCTCTTCTCATACCAATTATAAACATTTTTCATCCCTTCCTTGATCTCAACAACCTTGTTTTCAACCTCCCTTTCGGTTAGGTATTTTCTCAAGCTCCATCTCACATACTCAAATTTGTAACGGGGATCAAGAACATTAGCATACAACAACAATTGGTTAATTTTGTCAAACTTACCCCAATACTTGTCAAACTTCAAGTGCATGCCCTTAGCCAAAAACAACAACTTTGGATCATCACTCATTTCCAATTTAGCAATTGCATTTTTAACGGTTGTGACCTCTTTGTAAAATGTATTGCAAGTCACATACAAAGAACCCGACAATCTCTCGGTGACAATGTAAAAAGTTCTAAGAATTTCAACATACATTTGCACAACATTCCAATCATCACTACTAGGAGTACCAAGCTCTCTCCCTCTCCCTTTCCCTTTCTCACTTCCTCCACCAATTATTTCCCCTTCCACCAACACATTTTCAATCGCATTGTCATGGTCTCCTACACCAACCACATCTTCTCTAACACCAAGAACAACATTTAGACTATCTTCCTCTTCCAATCGGAAGGGCAATTCATCAATAATAATCATTTCCGCCAACGCCTTTCTACATGCCTCCGCACTAAAGCTCACGGCGGTAAGCTTTGGACCCATATCTCCTGGACCACCGGGTTCAAACCCTAGGGTTTTTTTGCCTCTTATCCCCCCCATGCTTCTTCCTATAGGCATCGCTAAGATCGTATTCTTTACATCTTCTAACAAGATGGGTTCTCATTGACGATGTCCCATTACGATCAGAATTACAAGTAAATTGAGTTCCACAATAGTTACAAGTAGCCTTTTCCTTGTAACCCGGTGGTGGTACCTTGGGCTTGGGTACTCTTGTAAAATGATCCCATACAAAGGAAGAATTCTTAGGTTTTGCTCTCATTTTTTCTTCCTCATCTTCGTCATTATTCCCTAAGATGGGGTCATCATCAATTTCGATATCATTATCAATATCAATCGTATTAGACCCAATATTTGTAACCCCAGATACATCCATCTACAAGAGAAACAACACAAACACACAAAAAGCAAATAAATATCATAGTCCATACTCCATAACACAAAATCACATGCAGAGCAACAAGCCAACCGAACTCCCATTTATCGACAATAACCACCAATTTCAAGTTGAACCAAGGAACATGTAAAAACTAAAAAGGGGCAGAATTTTTAATACCTTTGCCTTTGCCCTTGACATGCCGAGTCAAAATACAACAAAATCCTCGAAACTTACTCACGTAGTCCAAAAGTCCTATAACAGAAGGATACAATACATGAGTATTTGGAAACTTACTGACGTAGTCAATCATATATCAGTAAACACATGTATAGAACATTAGAACTATAGATCCAAACAAATCTGTTCAATCGACAATGTACTGTCACTACTGTGTACAGAACTACAGATCTACAGAAAAGCAAACACATGTATACTGTATAGATCCATCAACAATCAACATACTAGATCCATCAACATACAGAAAAGCAAACACATGTATACATACTACATACGAGAGAGAGAGAGAGAGAGAGAGAGAGAGAGAGAGAGAGAGAGAGAGAGAGAGATTTCAGAAACCAAGTAGAGGATGAATGGATGATACACTACTGTGTAGTGTGTACAGATCTACAGAAAGTCAGAAACCGATCGATGGTCAACCAAGTGATAGTACATCGGCGATGAGATGAGATGATTTCACAGAATCACAGCTATTTGGTACTGGTAGATACGACATACTACATACGAGAGAGAGAGAGAGAGAGAGAGAGAGAGAGAGAGAGAGAGAGAGAGAGAGAGAGAGATTTCACCTTACTGACCTTAGTGGCTTTGTCGATTTCGATCGGTGAAGTGGTGAACCAGTGCCCAAATTCCGAAGTTCGATCGGTGAGGCTACTCCAGTCTCCAACTAGTCAGCCGTCGGTCGTCGGCCGTCGCTACCAGACGAGAGAGAGAGAAAGAGAGAGAGAGAGAGAGAGAGAGTTGTGGAGTCCAGTGAGAGAGAGTGACGAGTTAGGTTAGGGTTAGGATTTAGGAAATACCGAAATAGAAATACTAAGGTATATATATTTATTATATTTTAAAAATATTTAATATATATATATATAATAAAAACCGGTTCGGTTCGGTTCGCCGAAAATTTTCAAAAACCGAGAACCGAACCGGTTTCAAAAAAATTTTAACTTAGAGAACCGAACCGAACCGTGTAATGAAAAAAATCGAAAAAATGAACCGGTTCGATTCGGTTGTTGCACTCGGTTCGGTTCTGTCGGTTTTTTGTTCACCCCTATTGCCAATTGGTTTTAGGTTGGAACCCTCCAAGAAATTTAACATGGTATCAAGAAATAAAAACTCAGTTTGATGTTCCTATTCGGATTCTTCGTACTGATAATGCTGCAGAATATTTTCGTACCATTTTATCTGTTTTTCTTGATGATCATGGTATTATTCAGCAATCTTCTTGTTCTCGAACACCCCAACAAAATGGTGTTGCTGAACGGAAGTTGCGTCATATGTTAGATGTGACCCGTGCACTTTTATTTCAGCACCAACTTCCTAAATCTTTTTGGAGCGATGTTGTTCTTACTGCAGGGTATCTTATTAATCGCATGCCATCAACGGTCTTAGGGGGTCAAATTCCATATGAAGTTTTGTTCCCTGGTCATCCCATGCATTCTCTCCCTCTTAAGGTTTTTGGTTGCACATGTTATGTCCATGCTCTTGGCCCTGGGCGGGATAAACTGGATCCCCGATCGATTAAGTGTGTATTTCTTGGGTACTCTCGGACCCAGAAGGGATATAAGTGTTACTCTCCGTCTCTCCGGCGTGAGTTTGTGGTGTGCTGATGTCACCTTCAATGAGTCTTTGCCTTTTTTCCCGACTTCTACCATCATGGATCCGTCTCATTATATACTCACATTGGTTCCACCTCCCCATCCCTATCACCCTGCCCCCCCACCCCCACTGTAGGTATATACTCGTCGGCCGAAAGTTCCATCAGCTCCACCTCCGCCCCCGCCCCCGCCCATCTCGTCCGTCTCATCGCGAGATCCTGTGCCATCACCTGATTCGGAGCCAGCGTTACCACCTTCTCCTGATTCTCTTCCTATTGCTCTTCGCAAAGGTACTCGTGCTTGCACTTCTCATCCCATTGCTCGTTATGTTTCTTATGCACACTTATCTCCTTCTCTTCGTGCCTTTGCCACTTCTGTTTTGTCCATTTTTGTTCCTACTACTGTCCAGGAAGCTTTATCTATTTCTGAGTGGAGGAAGGCTATGGAAGATGAGATGTCTGCCCTTCACCACAATGGCACTTGGGACTTGGTATCTCTTCCGTCTGGAAAAACCACCGTAGGGTGTCACTGGGTGTTCACTGTGAAATACCATCCAGATGGGTCTGTTGAGCGCTACAAGGCCCAACTTGTTGCTAAGGGTTATACTCAGATTTATGGTGTTGATTATGCTGAGACTTTCTCTCCTGTTGCCAAGCATGGGTCTGTCCGTATTCTTCTCTCTCTTGCTGCTAATCTCGGCTGGCCCTTATTCCAATTAGATGTCAAAAATGCTTTTCTGCACGGTGACCTTCACGAGGAAGTCTACATGGAGCAACCACCAGGGTTTGTTGCTCAGGGGGAGCGTAATCGGGTATGTCGCCTCCGTAAAGCATTGTATGGCCTTAAGCAATCTCCTAGAGCTTGGTTTGGTAAGTTTAGCGATGCTGTTTTGCAGTTTGGCATGCGTCGTAGTGAGTCGGATCATTCTGTTTTTTCTCTCACATCGGCAAGGGGAAAAGTATTGTTGATTGTCTATGTGGATGACATTATTATAACTGGTGATGATTAGAAAGGTATTGATGAGTTGAAAACCTTCCTACAGCAGCAGTTTTATACCAAGGATTTGGGAAAATTACGATACTTAGGCGTTGAGGTGGCACGCTCTAAAGATGGTATTAACTTGTCTCAGAGGAAGTATGTGGTGGATATTTTGCAAGAGACTGGATTATTGGGAAGTAAACCTGTTGAGACCCCCATGGATCCTAACGTGAAACTATGCGTCGACCAGGGGGAGTTACTCCCTAATCCAGATCAATATCGTCGCTTGGTTGGTAAGTTGAACTATGTTACCGTCACACGTCCTGATATTTCCTTCGCAGTTAGTGTGGTGAGTCAATTTATGTCTGCACCTCGTCTTCCACATTGGGAAGCAGTTCTTAGAATTGTAAAGTATCTTAAGGCTCATCCAGGTCGTGGTCTATTTTATCAAGCAAGTGGACACTTGCGTGTTGAGGCATTCACGGATTTTGATTGGGCAGGGTCTCCATCTGATAGGCGATCTACCACATGATATTGTGTCTTTGTAGGTGGAAATCTTGTCAATTGGAAGAGTAAGAAATAGACTGTTGTTGCTCGATCTAGTGCAGAAGCCGAATACCGAGCCATGGCTCATACTAAGTGTGAAATTGTGTGGGTGCACTCTTTCCTTGAGGCGATAGGATTTAATGTGCAGGTGCCTATGAATCTATTTTGTGATAATCAAGCAGCAATCCACATTGCATCTAATCCAGTTTTTCACGAGCGGACTAAGCATACTGAGGTTGATTGTCATTTGGTTCATGAGAAGCTGACAGCTGGTGTGATTGCTACTCCCTTTGTGTCTACTGGTGCTCAGTTAGCTGATATGTTTACGAAACCATTATTTAAGCCACGGTTAGAATTATTGTGTAACAAGCTGGGACTGATTGATATTTATTCTCCAGCTTGAGGGGGAGTGTTAGAATATGTGGTTTGTCCCACATTGGTTAATTACAACTTGTAAAAGGCTTATGCCTAATATAAATAAAACTGATGTGTGTTAGGGTTTGTTAACACCTTAACACTTCTCTTCTCTTTCTCTCTCTCCCAAACAACAGTTCTTGCCGTGTCCTCATATGGGACACGGGGACACTCGAGGGACACTTGGGGACACGTATTGGACACGCCACGTGGCGTGTCCCTCAAATTAAATTATTTTTTGGCAGGGGAAAAAACATGGACACGTGTGTCCCATATCTACACACTTTGCCTCTCACGATCTCACTCTCTCCCTCCCTCTCTCTCGATGTATATACATATATTTGTGTATACTGGTATATATCGATGTATATATCTCTCCAAATGTGTGTGTATTTTACATGTATATATGTAGCGCATAACAATGTAAATAGTATCTTACATTTTTTTTGAACGGCAAATGTAAATATCTTACATATCAAAACGTGTTTTGAAGGGGCTCCGCGAGAAATCATCAAAAAAATACCGGGAAGGGTTTGATCCAAGCAGTTTTTCACAAAAACTGTACATATACAGTTTTTGTGAAAAACTGCTCGGATCAAGCTGGTCCTCTTTTTTTTTTTTTATGATTTCTCTCGGGACCATTAAAAACATGTTTTAAACACATTGGATGGTTTGGATTATGCAAAAACATGTTTTAAAACCTTAAAACACCCATTTTTCTTCAATTCGGGATCCTTGATTGGAACATGGGTGTATATATATAATCATGATCTCCTGAGGACTCCCTCACGGATCTCATCCGTGAGGACCACCCCTTTTTTATTTTCCAGACCAAATTTCGACGATCCAAACCGCTCAATGTGTTTAAAACATGTTTTCCAAGGCCAACGCGAGGAATCGCCAAAAAAAAATACCCGAAAGGGCTTCATCCGAGCAGTTTTTCATAATAACTGTACATATACAGTTTATCCCTTCCGGGTATTTTTTTTTTTGGCGATTCCTCGCGGTGACTCTTAAAAACATATTTTAAATACATTGAGCGGTTCGGTTCGTCGAGATTCGACTCCGATCCATGAGGTCCTCACGGAATTTTAATGAAGGAGTCCTCATTAGATAATCCTCCTACATGTACAGCCTATCTCTACTTATGCTAAGAACTATGGGTGAAAAGAAAACCGAAAAAACCGGAAAAAAAAACGACCGAACGGTTCCGTTTTCGGTCGGGGTAAGGTTATGTCGGCTGACTTCGGGTTGGACCGAACCGAACCGAAAAAATATCGGTTCGGTCTCGGTTTCCTGGAAATTGGTTTGGACCGAACCGAACCGAAATAGGACCGAAAAAACTGAACCGAAATAGGACCGAACCGAACCGAAATAGGACCGAATCGAACCGAATACAAAACCCTAATAGACCTCTGGGATTGATCTGCACCGTCAATACTTAAAGGGGGTTTCATCTACACCGTTCAAGTTACAGTATATAAGACCCCCAAAAAAACCCTAACTTCAATCCACTCTCAGATCTACTTTCTACGCCCCACCCCCCTTCTCTCTCCAGTCTCCATGAACGTCTGAAACCCCCAAGAGAGGGAATACCAGAGGGAGTTCGATCATCTTCTCCTTCTTATCTGAACCGAATACTACCAGGATTTGCAAAGAGGAGGAATGGGCTTTTGAAGAAAGCTTACGAGCTTTTGGTACTCTGCGAAGCAGAAGTTGCTCTCATCATCTTCTCCAATAGAGGAAAGTTGTACGAGTTTTGCAGTAGCTCTAGGTAAAACAAATTGCTCCACTATTGCATATATCTATCTATGATTCTACCTATCAATCTAAATACCAAAAAGCACTAAACAAATTGTCTCGTTTTTTTTTTCCTGATGAATAATACATTTCTTAGTGTTATCCGTATGTATACGCTCACCATGATCCAGTTCCAAGCCCTCATTTTATGCATTTCTGTTGTAAAATGGATTACTTTATTTTGGCCGAGCAAAAAGTTAAAATTTCTTATTTGCATGTTTATTGATGTTCTGAATTGTTGAGACTTTATTGGAGCTTTGGTTTTTTTAGTCATTAGAAGATGGCTGCTTATAGTTGTTGTATAGCTTGCAAATTTCTAGTGTGTTTTAGCTACAAGATGTATGTACTAGGCACAATTTCTTGTGTGTTTTTAGCTATAATAGTTTTGTGGTGCTGCAAACAGGTTACTTCACTTTGAGACAAATCAAAGCCTTGAGGTTACAATAATTTGATTTCGGGCCCAGTGAGCTCTCCAATAGTGCATCGAAACGTCTATTTCTCAGTTTGAGAGAATGTCTAGCCTTGAGGTATTGAATCTCAAACCCTATTTGTTCTTGTTGACGTTTATTGTTTCTGATTTTTGGTGTATGCTTGTATGCGGTTTGATCTTTTGTTAGTAACTAAGTAAGTTTGTTTCATTTGGACTTTTTTTTTTTTTTAGAATGATGAAGAATTTGATGATGACATTATGGATGAAGTTGCTGAATTTGGTTTACCTGAAAATGTTGATACGGAAAATGATGTTGAAGTGCCTGAAAATCCAAAAAAACGGACTAAAAACGATGGTTGTTGGAACTTGTGGTACCAAAGAGTTCTAATGAAAGGCCAGATGCCGGAGCGGAGCGAGGGGAGCGCAGCGCATCGAGCGGAGCGGAGTGGAGCGACGACATCTGGCCCATCGCGGGTCCAACTGTTGTCACTGTGGCCCGTAGGGCCGAATAATTGGGGGGGTAGCCCCCCCGCGGTATGGTACAGAATTATTAGGGTTGAAATAGAGTAGGGCTATATATACTCTCTATTGTAAAAATCCTGGCCGATTTTGATAATAATACAGACTCGCTCTCGCTCCCGTGGACGTACCCGATCTTGGGGAACCACGTAAATTCCTGTGTTGATTTCCTTTACTATTTTCGTATTCTGTTGTGTGTGTGTGGTGATTATTCTAACAAATGGTATCAGAGCGCGGGTTTATTCACGCGGATTGAATCACACGAAGAACAATGGTGGGGAATACATCTATGTCGAAGTTCGATGTTGTAAAGTTCGACGGGTCTGGTAATTTCAGACTGTGGCAACAGAGGGTAAAGGATCTGCTGGTGCAACAGGGTTTGTCGAAGGCGTTGAGCGGGGCGTCCAAGAAACCAGAGCAGATGTCCAACGATGATTGGGAAGATCTGCAGGCAAAGGCCGTGAGTACGATTCTTCTGTGTCTTGCAGACAAAGTTATGTATCACGTGATCGTCGATGATTCGCCGGCTCGGGTTTGGGCGAAGCTGGAGAGCAGGTATATGTCGAAGTCCTTGACTAATACACTGTTTCTGAAGCAAAAATTATTTGGGCTGAAGATGGTCGAGGGTTCTGACCTAATTCAGCATATAAACGCGTTCAATCAGATTGTTAGTGATTTGTTACGGATTGAAGTAACATTCAAAGAGGAAGATCAAGCTCTGATGTTGCTATCCTCTCTACCGGGTTCTCTGGATAATCTCGTTACCACTCTACTCTGGGGGAAAGAAACCCTAGAACTGTAGGAAGTTACTGCAGCCCTTCTGGCCTATAATCAGTGCAGGTTACAGACTGAGTCGGTGTAGGGTGAAGGACTGATGGTTAAGGGGTACGAGGAACGTGGCAGAAAGTTGGAGAGGGGGAAATATGTTGAGCGTGGGAGATCGAAATCGAAGGCAGGTTTTGAGTTGAAGTGTTACAGGTGTCATGAACCGGGTCACTTCAAGAAAAATTGTCCGCAGAAGGGAAAAGGAGGGAATTGGAAGAAGAAACAGGGAAAGGCAGGGGATAGGAAAGATGGACCATCGAATTCTGCAAACGTGGTGGAGCAGGATGATTCTGAAAATGGTGATATGTTTTCAGTCTCTGCCAATCCGGATCACTTGGCAGACTCATGGATTCTGGATTCAGCATGCTCTTATCACATGTCCCCTAACAGGGAGTGGTTTGACACCTACAGGTCAGTGGATTGTGGCAATGTTCTTATGGGTAATGATGCATCGTGTAAAGTCATAGGAATAGGCACAATTAAAATCAGAATGTTTGATGGTGTTGTGAGAACCTTGGGTGATGTTAGACATGTTCCAGAGTTGAGGAAAAATTTAATTTCGTTGGGAACTTTAGACTCCAATGGTTGTGGGTGTAAAACAGAAAGTGGAGTGATGAAGGTGACGAAGGGTGCCATGGTGATAATGAAGGGTTCCAAAGCTCCTGGTAATATTTACAAGCTGACAGGGAGTACAATTGTAGGTGGAGCTGCTGCCACCACAATGGTTGATACTGATGATACCATTCTTTGGCATATGCGGTTGGGGCATATGGGGGAACGTGGGATGCTAGAGCTACATAAGAGGAATCTGCTGAAAGGGGCGAAATCGTGCAAAGTGGGGTTCTGTAAATTCTGTGTTCTGGGGAAGCAGTGTAAGGTGCAGTTTAGGAATGCTACTCACAGAACAAAGGGCATTCTTGACTACATTCATTCTGATGTTTGGGGGCCAGTGAGGGTAGCCTCGAAAGGGGGATCTCTGTATTTCGTGACCTTTATCGATGATTATTCGAGGAAAGTCTGGGTTTACTTCATGCGACACAAGTCTGAGGTTTATGCAACGTTCAAAGTGTGGAAAGCTGAGGTGGAAAATCAGACTGGGAAGCGGATTAAGTGCCTCCAGACAGATAATGGGACAGAGTACAAGGATGGGGATTTTCTGAGGTTTTGTGAGGAGCATGGGATTCAGCGACACTGGACAGTTCGAAAGACACCGCAGCAGAATGGGGTGGTAGAAAGGATGAACAGAACCATAGCAGAAAGGGCACAGTGTATCAGGCTTAATGCAAGGCTTCCAAAGATGTTCTGGGCAGAAGCAGTGAGCATGGCAATGTTTGTGATAAATAGGTCGCCTAGTATTGCTTTGAATGGAAAGGTAGCGGAAGAGGTGTGGACAGACAAGGAGGTTGACTACTCAGTTTTAAGGATCTTTGGGTGTCCAGCCTATGTTCATGTTCCCGGCAATGAGAGGTCAAAGCTTGATGCGAAGTCCAAACAGTGTATCTTTATTGGGTATGAAAAAGAGGTGAAAGGGTACAATCTTTGGGATCCGGAAGCAAGAAAGGTGGTGATCAGTAGAGATGTGGTATTTGATGAGGATTGTATGGTCAAGGCACATCAAGGGATACAGAAATCCGAGTCAGGGGAAAGTAGCAAGCAGCGGGGTATACAGATTGAGCTGGGTGATTCTGACACAAGTGGTGACACAGATATAGGTGGAGACACAGGTGGTTCTCAACCAAAGGAACAGCTTGATCAGCAGCAGGAGAGCATAGCCACAGGGAGACCCAAACGTGTTATCAAGCCACCGGTGAGGTATGGGTTTGAGGATATGGTTGCTTATGCATTGTCCACTATCAGTGGGGATCCATCTACTTTTCAGGAGGTCATTACTACTTCTGAAAAGGACAGATGGATGGAAGCCATGGTGGAGGAGATGGAGTCATTGCATAAGAACAAGACTTGGGAGTTGAAAGAACTGCCTCAAGGGAAGAAAACAGTGGGTTGCAAGTGGGTTTATAAGAAGAAGGAAGCTGCGTCTGAAAAGGAAAAGGAAAAGTTCAAGGCTCGATTGGTAGCAAAGGGGTACTCGCAGAGGAAGGGGATTGATTATGATGAGGTCTTTTCTCCAGTGGTGAGGCATACTTCGATCCGAATTCTCTTGGCATTGGTGGCTAGCTATGATATGGAGTTAGAGCAGCTGGATGTGAAAACGGCATTCCTCCATGGTGATTTGGAGGAGGTTATTTACATGGAGCAGCCTGAGGGATACATGCAGCCAGGCACTGAGCACCTTGTTTGTAGGTTGAAGAAGTCACTTTATGGCCTGAAGCAGTCTCCAAGACAATGGTATAAGAGGTTTGATTCCTACATGATTCGGATTGGGTTCACACGCTGTGAGTATGATAGTTGTGTTTATGTTAAGAGTCTTTATGATGGTTAATGTATTTTCCTACTATTTTATGTGGATGATATGCTTATTGCTGCGAAGAGTATGGTTGAGGTGAACAGGTTGAAATCTTTGTTGGGCAAGGAGTTTGACATGAAGGATTTGGGTGCTGCTAGGAAAATACTTGGGATGGAGATTCGCAGGGATAGGTCAGCAGGGAAGCTGTGGTTATCTCAAAAGGATTATGTGATGAAAGTGTAGGAGAGGTTCAGCATGGATAGTGCTAAGCCTGTTAGCACACCTTTGGCGAGTCATTTCAGGTTGTCTACGGCACAGTGTTCGAAGTCTGAGGAAGAGATTCAGGATATGTCAAAAGTGTCTTATGCCAGCGCATTTGGTTGCTTGATGTATGCAATGGTATGTACTAGACCTGATTTGGCACATGCGGTTAGCACAGTCAGCAAGTACATGGCCAATCCAGGCAGAGAACATTGGAAGGCAGTCAAGTGGATGTTCAGATACTTGAGGGGTACTCTAGGCCATGGGATTATGTTTGCAAAGCAGGATCAGGTTTTAGTTGTAGGGTTTGTGGATGCGGATTATACTGGGGGTATGGATGACAGGAGGTCTACTACAGGTTATGTGTTTACATTTGCGGGTGGGCCTATTTGTTGGAGATCCATGGTTCAACCTCTAGTTGCTCTATCTACTACTGAGTCTGAATACATGGCGGTGACTGAGGCAGCTAAGGAAGCATTGTGGTTGAAGGGTTTGGTGAAAGAACTGGGCATAGATCAAGGTGGAGTGCAGTTGTACTGTGACAGCCAGAGTGCCATTTATTTGGCGAAGCACCAGGTGTATCATGCGAGGACCAAGCATATTGACGTGAGATTTCACAAGGTGAGAGAGTTGATTGCTTCGGGTGATTTGATATTGGAAAAGGTGCACACTTCTGAGAATGCAACTGACATGTTGACAAAGATTGTGATTGTGGACAAGTTCGAGCATTGCTTGGACTTGGTTAACGTCTCCAGGTGATAGAGAAGAGACGTCCCCCCTAACAGTTGGATCCATATGGTTTTGTCTTCTGAATGGGTGAGGTTATTTGCCAAGGTGGAGATTGTTGGAACTTGTGGCTCATATGGAGAGGTACCAAAGAGTTCTAATGAAAGGCCAGATGTCGGAGCGGAGCGACAGCATCTGGCCCATCGCGGGTCCAACTGTTGTCACGTGTGGCCCGTAGGGCCGAATAATTGCCCCCCCCCCCCCCCCCCGCGCGGCACGGTACAGAATTATTAGGGTTGAAATAGAGTAGGGCTATATATACTCTCTATTGTAAAAATCCTGGCCGATTTTGATAATAATACAGACTCGCTCTCGCTCCCGTAGACGTACCCGATCTTGGGAAACCACGTAAATTCCTGTGTTGATTTCCTTTACTGTTTTCGTATTCTGTTGTGTGCGTGTGGTGATTATTCTAACAATGGTGATGGTCTTATCGCTAATAAGAGGGCACCTTGTTGGAAACACTTTCATGTTATTACTCCAGATGGTGATCCAAAACCTAGGGCTCGTTGCAATTGGTGTCCGGCAACTTATGCAAGTCATTCAAAGAACAATGGTACAAAATCAATGAGTCATCATTTAGCAAATCAGTGTCCCAATTATCCCAAAAGCAAGAAATTTATGGGTGCTAGGAAAAAAATCCTTTCTTTTGAAAAAGTAGAGAAAGACAACGGTGAAACAAGTGCGAACCTTGTGCCTGTCACCTTTAGTGTTGATGCGTGTAAGAGGGCCCTAGCAGAGATGATAATAATTGATGAATTGCCATTTGCATTCGTTGAGGTGAAGGGTTCAAGAAATTTGTGTGTGTCGTTCAACCTAAGTGGGTCAAGATTCCGAGTAGGATTACGGTTGCAAAGCAGTGTATGGTCATATATAATGAGGAGAAAAAAGCTTTGAAGAAAAAACTTAAGACTCAAATGTTGTGCCTTACTACGGACACTTGGACTTCGGTCCAAAACTTGAATTACATGTGTCTTACCGGGCATTTTATTGATGAGAATTGGAAATACGAAAAGAAAATCCTCAATTTTTGTGTTGTTCCTAATCATAAGGGTGACACTCTTGAGAGAGAAGTTGAGACTTGCTTGTTGGGTTGGGGGATTGACAAATTTCTAACGGTGACGGTTGATAATGCATCCTCTAATAATCTATTGATTGCATACTTGAAGAGGAAAACCAAAGATAGAAAGACAACAATTTTAAATCACAACTTCTTGCACGTGAGATGTTCGGCACATATCTTGAATCTAATAGTGCGTGACGGATTGCAAGAGATCGATACCTCTATTGTGAGGGTGCGGAATGTTGTGAGATATGTGAGGTCTTCCCCGCAAAGAATGGGTGAGTTTTGGGAATGTGTTAAAAAAGAGGAGATTACATGCACACTTAAACTTTGTTTGGATGTGCCCACTCGGTGGAACTACACATATTTTATGTTGGAAAGTGCTCTTATTTATCAAAAGGCTTTTGATCGATTATGTGATGACACGGCATTCAAATTAAATGTGAGAGAAGAGGAGATTGATGAGGAATTCGGGGATCGTGATGTTGAATTTTGTGACTTTGAGGTTGATAGCGGGATGCTTGAAGAGATAGAGAGAGCGAGAGGGAGAGGAAGAGGGAAAGGAAAGAAAGGAAATGTTGGGCCTCCAACTTCAACGGATTGGGAAAAGATTAAGTTGTACGTACAATTTCTTAAGGTTTTTTTATATTGCAACATTGAAATTCTCGGGTTCTTTGTATGTCACTTGCAATGCTTTTTTTTTATGATATGGTGTTCATTCAACAAGCTATTACCAAGTTGTGTGCGACCAATGATAGTGTTTTGTATCCGTTGGCCTATGGTATGAGTGCAAAGTTTGATAAGTATTGGGGAAATTTTGAAAAGATGAACCCAATGATGTTGTATGCGGTTGTTCTTGACCCTTGATGCAAAGTTGGGTTTTTCAAGTATTGCTTTCTAAATACTTTGGGCTATGATAAAAAGTTGGTGAGTGAGATGACGGATAAGATAACATGTGGGATTACCGAATTGTTTCAATGGTATGTGAAGAATAATGCAAGTGACAATGTCCATAGTCGAGAGGAAGTTGGACGAGCATTAAGGAAAGTGGTTTTAGATGGAGATGATGATTTTGATTCTCATAAATCTTTGAAATCTCTTTTTAAGATGCACCAACAAAATAAAACAAACATGGCAAGCAAAACGAAGTTGGAAAAGTATCTTATGGAGGCTAGTGAGGATGATAGTGATAAATTTGACATATTGAAGTGGTGGAAAGACAATTCCTCTAAGTATCCTATTCTATCCCAAGTAGCACGAGATGTGCTAGCTATCCCCGTGTCCACGGTCACCTCCGAATCCGCTCTTAGCACTAATGGACGTGTGATTGATCCATATCGAAGTTCTCTCGCTCCCAAAACCGTGGAGGCTCTTATTTGCACTCAACAATGGATAAAGAAACCAACTAAACTCAATCTTAGAGAACAACTTGATAAGTTAGAGCAATTGGATTTGGGTACTACTCTTTGCTTTATTTTTTGTGTTCTTCATTTTAATTACTATATATGTTGAATAATTTACTTGCAATGCTTTCTTTGTGGTTTTATTGTATTTAGTTATCATGGACTCAAGTGGAAAGACTAAGGATTAAGGGGTTGCTGGCTATAATGACAAAGGAGAACTTCATTGGGGTACACTCTCGACTCTTTAAGTTGGATTTGCAATTTTCTCTACTGTTTCTTGACTGGACTGTGATTTATAGCCTTCTTCTTGTACTCATGCTTGTGGTTTAGTTTTTTAGTTGAACTAGAGATTTACATCAATTCGTGAATTTGGTGAAAATATATTTTCAGATTCTTGTTGAGAACTGTATGAAAAAACTGCTTCTGTCCAAGTGAAGTTCTTAAGTGGTGGATAACTTTCTGTCCAAGTGAATCGGGAATCCCCAAGAGATGTGCCATTAGCTGCATGAATTCGTGCAAGGACTAGGGTAACAAAATCATTGCAAATCTAAGAGCCCATTCATATGAAAGTCCTTTTGTCTAAGACCTTATCAAGTTGCCAGCAAAACAAATGTCCAAGTGAACATTCACATGTAAATTTTGCCTGATTGTGATGTTTTCTTTTGACTGTTGAAATGATGTGAATTATGCTAATTTGAGAAAGAAATTTATTTGTGTGGTTTTGGATGTTTTCAGGTGAAGATTCTCAAGAACGCAACCATATCCGGATCATTAGACTTAACCATACTGTTGGTTCTCACTTCTCAGAAATGCTTTGCAGCTTCGATCAATTGCAATTTATCACGGTTTTATTTTAGCTGAAGTAGTGTTTTTCTTGCTTCTTCTTGGTATGTGTACTGCGATAAACAATGGAGATTTGGAAATTGTAAGTGACTAAATGTGTATGGATTTGTGATGGTGGTGGAAACTGGAAATTAGGATGCACTTATGTTGGAAATTATGATGCAGCGAAGTTGGAAATTATGATGCAGTGAAGCTGGAAATTTGATGGGATTTTTGGCCCATATATGAGGCAGTAGTTAACCATACTGTTTTTTATGGAAATTTGATGCACTTAACCATACTTTTTTTTTTCCGGCCCAAAACAGTGGGTTTGGCCCCAAACAAGTTGGCCCATTTTCAGTTTGATGCAGTGGGTTTGGCCCAAAATTAAATTTTGGATTAGGCCTAAGTTGGCCCATTTTCGGTTTGATATACAAGAGGTGGGTTTGGCCCAAAAGTAATTTTTTATTGGGCCCAAGTTGGCCCATTTCGGTTAAAACCGATTTCCCCGAAAACCCCGACCGAACCGAAACACCCCGAACCGAATCGGTCCCTTTGTATAATCGGTCGGGATCGGTTCCGACAAGCCTTACCCCGAACCGAATCGGTCCATGAAACTTTCACCCCAAACCGACCGAAACCAAACCGATTTCAGGCCTACTAAGAACCCAACTTAAAAAAAAAACACAGCTCCACACAAACTGTGTCCAGAGACCAAATGACGCCCGTGGGCCCGGCTCCAACTATATTTGTGTACAGAGTTGTATTCTAACGTTATGTTCCTATACCTTCTGATAAAACAAAAATGTATGTAAAAAATTTATAATTAAAAAGCTTACTATTATTTGGAGGTGGAGGTGACATAGGCATCATCTTGAAGCAGGTCATCATAGGGATCACGACGACCAGGGACCTGGCTAATCTGAGGGTCCCAAAACAGCTGAGCGTTGTGACGTTCGAACGTCCAGAAACCGTACGGACGGAGAGGATAGCTCCACATATCCTTGGTCTTGTTGCACCGATCCTTCAACGTGTACAAATGCTCTCTGAACTTGCGATCTCTTTCCTTCGGATCCTCCATCATCCTCAGTATCAAGTTCTCAGCGAATTCCATTATGAAACCCATATCGAATCGCCTTCTATATACCTGAAAAAAACATCAAACATCAGATGTATAAGCCATGCCCTAGGGTATGCGATACTGAATCAAACTCAAAACCCTAGCATCGAAATTGAGTTCACAAAATGGTTTTGGACACGATTTGAAGAGAAGATTACAGTGAAATTATGAACGATGGAGGTAATAAGAGATCGATTGGAGAGTAATGTTACCTGTGTTGATCAAAGCTTCTGAGAAGCAGTTAACAACGATGAAACTGTAGCAGATGTATGTACACTACGAAATTGAAAGGAAGAAGAAAATAAGTGGGCTTTAGGCCTTGTTTTGCTTTAGATTAATTTCGGCTGATCCATGCCTACATATCTTGGGGATAAGCACGGGCTGGTCCAGTTTTTTGGCCCAGTGCACGCCCAACTCTATCTTTTTTTGGAAAAAGTACCGCCCACTCCGCCCCATTACAGAAAGCCCCATCTTGCTCTCACCCCATAATTCCTAGGGGTGAGCAAAATAACTGTTAAACTGCGAGTCCATTCCAAACCAATCAATCCAAACCGGTTTGGGTTTTTAGTGGAATGGTTTGGTCCCGGTTTGAAAATATTAGAAACCATGTTAAATGATTTGGTCCGTGGATTTACATCAATGGTTTCGGTTCCAAACCGATCCGAACCGTAATACATGTGAAGTAGATACATTGAATAAACCTTTATTAATAGTCAATTAATTTTCTAATCTACTATTCCATTCAACTACCATATTCCTTAAAATTGCCTTCTTATCGGTAAGAAAGCTCTTTGACCGGTCTTACCGATAAGAGCAAAGAGCACTTTTAAGGAGCGGATGGGGTTCCATTTATATTTTAAATTCTAAACTAAGTACTATGTTTCTATTGTAAATAGATTTGTTAACTATATATGGCAGTAACTATTTCCGTTGCTATTATGTTAATCCTTTTTATTTGAATAAACTATTTTTTTAAATAATAATTTATGTATTTTTGGGCGTCCTTATTTTCTGTCCTTTTTTGTATTTTTTTGTTATTTTTTCTTTGTAGGTAGTTTTGTAGCCGGTGGTTTTAGGGCGACGATTTTGTGCATACCAGGTTTTTTGGCCAGTGGTTTTTGGCTTGCTAGTCGATGTGGTACACTTATTTCCTGAGACACTTGCATACATACTAGTGATGTGACAGAATAATAGTAATAGTTGATAGATACTTTAAGCATAATAATGTAAAACATTATAACGATCATTGCCGTGTAAGACTTGGCGGGCGAGCTCCACTTGTGTTGTGGTCGTTAAATGCTCCACATTAAGATTGACTTGTTAAATAAATGAAATTAAATTCAGCATAGTATATATATATTTTTTATTTTGTTAAGTTCACAAATTATTAAGAAACGTATATTGCTTTAGAGAGTAAAAGTTTACAAATTAAAAAAGCTTATACAACTGATTCTTCGACTTAATTAAGAAACGTATATTGCTTTAAAGAGTTAAATTCCTCGAGTTCGTATTGATTTAATCTCTTTTGAAATTGACTCAATTATTACATCTTTTAAGCTTTTTTAATTTTAAAACAAATACTTTAACACAAACTCGACTGAATTCGTTTACACCTCTACATATATGTGCTTAGGCTGTAATTTAATCGAGTCATTTGTAAGCTACTTGAGGCTCAAGACTCAATATGTTCATTCGAATTCGATTCGTTTATTAAACAATTTGAACATTAGCCTCTATTTTAGGATCATTTACAAATATTAGCCCTAAAAGAATCCTGAATAAACGATCGAGCTTACACATACTAGCTTAGCTTATTCACTAAATCAGAGTAAAAAATTTGTTCAAGGTCGACTCATTCACTTAACGAATAAAATAAAGTGAAACCTTTAACAAGTCGAACTCGAGCTTCTCGCGATCAGTTGGTTTGAATCATTCCCAGCCTTACCCTAAAGGGTGGTTGCAAGTGTGCCCTCAAATAGGATAAACCTGGGGGTACCGATCGAAATGTACAGAAAATGTACAAAGCGCGCTCGGGGACCCACTTTTGGATCCTACACGAGTGATCCGAACCGTTCATTGTTCTTAAAACATTTTTCCAAGGGGGCCCACAAAAAATCAGCTCGATCGGACGGTTAGAAGTGCTTGAGTTGATTTTTTGTGGGCCCCCTCGGAAAAATGTTTTAAGAACAATGAACGGTTCGGATCACTCGTGTGAGACCCAAAAGTGGGTCCCCGAGCACGCTTTGTACATTTTCTGTACATTTCGGTCGGTACAGCTAGCAGCGTCCCCCTCAAATATAAGATGCTGGAAGCTCAACAAGAACTACTCAACAAGAATATGATGACATCTGTGAAGCATATTTTATACAGCTTCTATGACAGGAGACAGCTTAGTTAGAATCTTTCTAATTCTGTTCTGTATTTTATCTTCCCAATATTTTATTTTCCTTTTTTCCTATTGAGGAGAATCTAATAAAAGCATCGTGCTCTGTTTTGTTCACCCAATAAACACAGAGAATAAATACAAACATGCTCTCATCTAAATCTTTTAAGGGCATCTCCAACCAACCCTTTTTTTTTTAAGAATATCTTGTCCTTACAACTCATCCTTCCAATGGGCTAAATCTTTTTTCCATTTGAGACGAGTTATGGTACTCAAAGTGTGGAAGTTGAGGTGTGCGCAAGCTGGCACGGACATCCGGTTATTACAAAAAAGTATGAAAGTTGAGATGGTGAATAAGAGAAGGAAAAATTTAAACAGATGGATACAAAAAAAAAAAAAAAAGGAGGATTCAGTTGAGATGATGATTAGAGAAGGAAAAATTTAAACAGATGGATACGACTTGAAAGTTGAAATTTAAAAGGAAAAATTGTAAATCAGGAAATAGGCAGATTTTTACTGTCTAATTTCGGAGACGAGATTGAGTTGTACCCATCTTTTTATATGGCCTTAAGAGTTAGGACTTAGAACCACATCTTGACGCTATTACCCCTTCCTTTTTGTTTGTCTACTTCTACTTTTTCGAACCTCTAGAAAAAAAACTATACTTATACTTTTTAATTTATAAAGCTTTTTAATATGAAATGTTGATTAGATTCAATGGATCTCATTTTGTTCATTGTATATTACAAAAAAAATTAGATGTTTTTTTTTGGAAGATATGAATACCGAAATCAGGCAGACAAATTAGTGTAGAGGGTAGTAAAAGTTTGTCAATGTACCGTCACGACGCATTTTGGCACTAATTTTCTTGGGAAATCATATGGTATTGGAATGGAAAAGAATAAGAAACTCGAATCCTATGGAAATTAGGGCATGTGATGAAGGGTTGACCTTCCAACAGATAACTCAAAAAGTGGTTAGGATTACGTTTTCAAATTACTGTTTCGCCATATATATGCTCAGTTGTGTCCTTGCACTCCCAACCATGTTAGTTGTCGATCCAACCACTGGCTTTAAATGGTCTAGCCTTTGAGTTTGGACCACCTCTTCCCCTATCTTTTGCTTTTGATGAATATTTGATTTTTGGCATCAAAACGAAAGTTTAAATTCTTTCCCCCTCAGCTGGAAACCTCGTAATTTCCGCCATCGCTATTTGTGGATTCAAATTTTGATATACTCGTTGGTATCCGATTAATTTGATTTTTGTATGAATATACCACGCTGCCAGTCCTATAAGATAAATGGTTCAGATTACCGTAATAAGACACAGTGTAAACTCTAAAAAGATAACAAGTTCGTCTAAAGGCGGTATAGCTAGCTAGAGTTTCGAAAAGGACAACGATTGATGACTATTATTCCATGAATTCCGAGAAATTTTTTTGGGTATGGGTAGGGTAGATCCACGTGGTGCCCAGCACCACATATGAGCCGTCCAAATATGTTTTTAACGGCCCAGACCTGCGGGGGTAAATTTAGCCCCAAAATTTAAAAAAATGCCACCCACAAATCTTGGCCGTCCAAAATATATTTGGACGGCTCAGATGTGGTATTGGGCACCACATGAATCTACCCTACCCGTACCCAAAATTTTCTCATGAATTCCAGTTCATTCGGTAGACTATGGCAGGCCTCAATTTACGTAACGTAATTGACAAAAAGAACTGATGAAAAAAAATAATAATAATAATTGACAAAAAGAACTGATGAAAAAAAAAAATAATAATAATTGACAAAAAGAAAGCTATGATATTCAACAGGCCGGCTAGGCAGTACTAGAGTAGAAAAAAGACAAACAAATCTCAAATTGCCAACTGTAGCGTAGATACTGGCACAAAAAAATAAAAAATGTGAATAGAGACCGTAGCTATAATGTTTTGGCCTAAAAAGTTAGTTGGCTTATTTTTTCGTCTTTATTTGATTTTTTTTTCTTGTTTTCTAGTTTTGCATCAACTTTTTGTGTATTATTAGTTTATTTGGGCGAGAGGAATCAAAAAAGTAAAAAATTATGATCTAATCATACATTTTTTTGAATAAAGACAAAAATAAGACAAAAAGTCAATTTTTTACACTTTTTTCGATCTTACTCAAAAAATTGAGAGTTCTAGTCATAATCTTTTACCTTTTTGGATTCCTCTCGCCGAGACGAATCAATAATACTCAAAAAAATCGATGCAAAACTAATAAACGCAAAAAAAAAAAATCAAATAAAGACAAAAAAATAAGTTAAGTTAGTTTTTTAGGCCAAATCTCACCATAGAAAATGATTTCACATCGAGTATATGACGTAGAGGGCTGTCAACTTCTAAAACAACTTGTCATCTCCAACATTTATTTATTTTTTCAAAATGATGTGAGTTGTGTTTAACGATGGGTGTCTTTAAACATTTTCATGACCATAGAATGTAGAGGTGTCAAACGTGCGTGTCGTGTCGTGCTGTGCCATTCAACTTCCGTGCCAACCGTGCTTCGTGTCGTGCTCATTTACTTCATCGTGCCATGGCGTGCCGTGCCAACCGTGCTACATGTCGTGTCGTGCCCGTTTACTTCTTTGTGTCGTGTCGTGCTTTTTTGAAGCCGTGTCGTGTCGTTTCGTGCCCGATTAGTTAATCGTGTCGTGCCGTGCCGTGCTGTTGACTTAATCGTGTTGTGTCGTGCCGTGCGTTTTTTTAGTCGTGTCGTCTGTCGTGCGGCTCGTGCCGACGCCGTGCCTTTTTATCGTGTTATAGTTTGATCTAACAGAACCTGAGATTAAAAATTACAAAAAAACCACAAGCCATTCCTTCTAAAAAAAAACCCCACAGCAGTTAGTTCCAAAAGACCAGTTACAATGTTACACCACAGCCTCGAAACTAACAGGGGCAACGCTAGAAATAGAAAAATCCAGACGACAGTCTGATTCGGCACAACAATTCGAGCCAATAAACAGAAATCAAAATAAACCTAATTAAGCCCTTTAGCATAACCACCAAGTGTAATAACCGAAGGCGAACAGTTCTGAATTTAGCAAACTACCGGATGACACCCGAGAGTAGATGCCAAGGCAAAATTCAAGAGCTCTAAAGCAAACACAATTTTGTTCACAACAATAACTTCTTCTGTCTTTTAACAAAAGGGACTAGTTTTAAAACAAAATTACCCATAAAAATGTTTACCAAGACCCATATATCAAAACTAACGGTAGCTGACATAGAAAGGGCAGATATGATAGCTCAACTCTCGGTTTGCTCCCTCGACCTCCGAATTGTGCTCTGAACGGTCACAGCAGTAGCAGTACTGTGGGAAAACAAAACAGAAGGCCATTAGTTCGATATAATGAAAATGATGCCCAAACTAGGGAGAACAAGCGAAACATGCTATAAAAACTACTTCAAAGTGTATGCACCGCGGTCCACAGGAGTTACTAACTTAGTTCAGATTACAAATTTCAAGCAACAAGGCTTCACCCAACAACAAAAAACAAGTCTTCCAAGGTTCAAAACACCACACCAGTACTTAGTTCAAATTACAAACTAATATAAACAAAGCAACATAGTGCAAAGGATGTGCAAATTTAGCACCAAACAAGGCTTTTTCAGCACCCAACGATACAGTTTCAACACCTAATAGTGCATTTTCAGCACCTTAAACACATTCCAGCAGCTAAAACAAACAGTTTCATGCTCCAAAATCACAGTTACAACAACTAGGTTCAGCAAATTTCCTAACTATTAGCAGTGTTTAGCACTCGGTGATGCAACTTAAGCTCCCAACTCCCAATAGCACAATTTCAACATTTAAACTAAAGACTAATTGAAAAGAATTGCTACCATAAGATCAACCACACAGGATTAAATTCCAATTGGGCAGCCATTACCAACATCTGATGCTCTCATCTCTGGTACGTATCTTGATTAGCAAAATCAAAGGGAAATTATCAATAGAAACAATTAGCCTTAACAAAAGTTAAAACTAATTAGATGCACTTAACTAATGCAAACTGGATATAGCAGCAGCACCAAAAATTGGATATAGCAGCAGCAGGGACAACTTCAAAAAACAACTTCAACATATAAGCTACATTTGAGGAGGTCTAAGCTACATTTGAGGAGGTCTTAACAACCAGGTTTGGAACAAAGTATACACATAGAATTCAGTTGAGGAGAGGAGAAGTAGAGATAAGATTTTATACCTGCACGAGAGAGGAATGCGAAGAACCACCATTCAAGCGGAGACCTACACCGCACAGGAGAGGAATCCACACCCAAGGACAATCCATCCTATGTAATTCCACAGACACACACACACAGACACACACACAGAGAGCATGCAGTACCTAATTGGCTAATTCAGTGGTGGTACTGAGTTACCAAGGCCTCAGTAATCCATCATAGGCTACGCATATTATCAAAATGGCTCAGCAACCATCATTGCCTTATGTGGAGTAAAACAGCCCAGAAATGAGTAAAACAGGCAAAGAACGGAGTAAAACAGGCCACATGACCACATAGGATAAGTACAACTAGCAGTCAACCCAAGTAGCAACAGAACTAAGCAATAAACCATGAAAGAACTGAGCAACCTAGGACCCAGGTAGCAACAGAACTAAGCAACAACACTGGCAGAATACATATACACACAGTGCTCACACTAGAAACAGAACTGAGCAGTGAGTGTCTCCATGCACTGATCAATTGCATGCAAATACTGGTATGCAGCAGTAGTAAGATTAATAGGATAAGTACAACCTCCTCTCAACCCAGAAACAATGCAATTTGCACAAACAGTGAGAGAATGGGCATGTACCACTAACAGAATACTTAACAGGACACACCCTGGACAGCATTCAGTAGCATAAAACAGCAGGATAATAATCTGGCATATAGTAGCAGTAGATAGCAGTAACAGCAAGATAAACTATCAACTAATCAACAAGATGATGCCAGCTCTGCCCAGTCATGGCAGTCCACAATAGATAAAAATCGTATGTAACTTCTGCAAGCATTATACCAGAAAAATCATTTTACCAAATTCAGATTTCTGATTATTTTAGATTCAAACTCACCTGCATCGAACAATAACCTGAACATTGACACCTTTATCTCTATTGAGCTTCATGCTCGAACTCCCATCGCCCGATCGCAGATATCTCACAACCATCCCATGTAATTCCACACACACACACATAGCATGCAATCCCTAATTCAGTGAAGATAGCTGAGTTACCAAGGCCTCAGTAGCCCATCATAGGCATAGCTACATAAATGGCTCAGTTCAACATCATAGCCAAATGCCAATTCAGTCACTATAACACATAAATGGCTCATAATTCAAATACTATAGCTCAGAAATGGCTCAGTTCAACATCATTGCCAAATGCCAATTCAGTCAATAACACATAAATGGCTCAGAATTCACAAACAAAACTTAACAACTTGCCTACCACTTGTATCATCATCATTGCCCAAATTCAAATACTATAGCACATAAATTGAAGGCTCAGAATTCACAAACATAAGTACATATCATTTTTGGCTCAGGTATGTTTCATCATAGCCAAAAACTTAAATGGATGCAACATTAAGTTGCCATTTAAGACCCTCATAAGTTGCAAATCACAATTCAGCTAATTTTGTAAGTTTTAATATTGTGATAAGGGGTTGTGTATGTGGCTTATTCATTTCAGACTAAAACAAGACACACACACACACACACCCCACAAGAATAACAACTGAAGTGGGGGCAACATCATGTTGCCATAAGTTGACACACTCACATACAACTGAAGTGGGGGCAACATCATGTTGCCATAAGTTGCCACACCCACACTCACACACACACACACAACTGAAGTGGGGGCAACATCATGTCACCATAAGTTGCCAACCCACTTCAGTCCACATACTGAAATGAATAAGCTACAGACACATACCCCAGCATAATAAATGAATAATATGTACAAAACAAATGCCATCAATCACTATCTATATCAGAGTCTGCAAAATAACCTCTGAATTCATCTTTACCTGAGCCTTTTTCAATTCCAAGGCATGCATCCTCCCAATCTTTCAAGCACATGAGACAATCCAAAATGTCTGGAGCTAGTCTGCTCCTCTTCTCATCCAACACTCTTTTACCTGCACTAAAAGCATATTCCGATGCCACTAAAGACATAGGAGCTGTTAGTAGATCACGTGCCATGATTGAAAGAATGGGATAAGTCGTTTCATTTTTTTTCCACCATGCTAAGATATCAAAATTAATCAAGTCATTCGCACTAACAGATTCTAGGTCCAAATATTTAAGAAGTTCATTGCGTGAAGTTACAGTGCTACTTCCTAATCCTAAAGTTGAACTAAGCAAAGACCAAGATGCATCACTACATGTAGAAGAATAGGTGAAGAGGCAGCAGTAAGTGAAGCAATTGCACCAAATTTAGATTCATATCTAGCATACATGGCATTCAATAAATCAATCACAACATCAGAAGAAGGTAAAGTAGTAATACCTAAATTCGTATCAATCTCTCTTAAGAGCATTGAAACACCCGCTACCTTAATCTTAGGGTCCATTACTACAGCTAACATAAATAGTGGTGGCATTTCCTCGAAATATTTTCTAAATTTTTCTTCCATATCCATGCAAGCATTTACAAAATTTGGGTGTGCCCTATGATTACGAAAATTGAGACTGATATTGTAGAGATGATTAAGCACAACACAAGATGTAGGATAATGAACAGCCGAACAAGCTAATGTAGTAACATAAAAGACTTTAAAAAATTTCATGAACTCAAAACCAATTTTCCAATCAGATGGAGTTAAAGGATCACCACGATACCTCTGGTTAACAAAAGCAAATATCACATCACTATATTTCCTACAAGACTTTAACATAAAGTAGGTCGAATTCCAACGAGTCACAACATCAGAGTTCATACTTTTTACTTTCACATTGTAACATGTAACACACAATTTATCAAATTCTTGTTGCCTAGATGAGGAAGTACCAATAAAAAGAACATCAACTCTAATTTTTGTAATTTGTGGTGCTATATGTTTCAAACCATCTTGCACAACTAAGTTAATCACATGACACACACATCGAACATGCAATAATTCACCAAAATAAGCAAGAGTCAAATTTCTTTTAAACAATGAAATTGATGCAGTATTAGCACTTGCATTGTCAAAAGTAATGCTAAAAACTTTATCAACAATTTCATAATCCATAAAAACACCCATAATACTTTCAAAAATCTGATCAGCATCATGGGGAAACTCCACTAAACGGAAAACAATATTTTTTTTTTGCAAAGTCCAAATAGAGTCTACATAATGACTAGTCACGCACATATAACCACGATTATTTATATCAGACCACATATCAGAAGTAAAAGCTATTGCACCAAGTTTAGCAAGCTCACAAATCAAATCTTTTCTAACTTCATTATATGCTTTCATTGTATCACTACAGGTTGTATTTCTAGAAACTTTACCAAATGCAGGATTCACAAAATTTTGCATAAAATATTCAAATCTAATATCATCACCAAACGTAAATGGTTGTTCAGCTGCAGCTACGTAACGAGTCCATCTCTCATTTTTTCTTTCGTATAAACAAAATCTACCAAAGATTCACCACTCACTTGCGCCATTTTATCTAGATGTTTATTTTTAATATGTCACCATGATGCCCTATTCCAGTATCACTTATGCAAGTATAAAGCACGCCACAATAATTACATACAGCCCTAGCTCCTATGTCAATACCATTTTCATCTTTGAAGTGTTCATCTATACAGAAATGTTTACCATACCCATGACGTGCGTTTCCTTTTTGAACCACTACGGGTTGAATTAGTAGGAGTTGAATCTGTTGGAGTAGAACCAGAAGGCCATGTTCTAGTGTGAACAATGTTTGAAGCAGCTTCACCTACACTTACAGACTCCAAACCCTGTCCCTGTGGAACCTGTCCCTGTTGCACCACAGGGTTTCCATCGTGTTCATCATCAGACCATTAAGAGTGGGGGTTACCATCCCTCACTCCAAAATCAAAATTAGCACCTTCCATCTACACAAAAAAACAGCATAATCATTAATCAGTGGTGAATCTCAATAATGAAACCCAGAATACAATAATGAAATTATGAAACCCAATCTTACCAGTGAAACTGTGAAAGTGATCTTGAAACCCAATAATGAAAGTATGAAACCCAACCAAAATACAGAAATCAAACCCTAGGATGAAACCCTAGGATCAACCCACCGAAAATACAGAAATCAAACCCTAGGATCAACCCAGCCAAAATACAGAAATCAAACCCTAGAAATCAAACCGTAGCATGAGATTTAGGGGTTTTTGGTCGTTTAGGGTCGTGATGGTGACCGTGGCGTGGTGGACGGTGGTGACTGGTGAATCACCACAGATCGGTCAGAGAGAGTGATGACAGTCGTGGCCTGGTGGCCGGTGGGTCTGGTGAGTGGTGAATAACCCTAGGATCGTAATTCGTCGTGAGAGATTAGGGTCGAGAGAGAGTGGTTGTGGTGGTAATGTTGGTGGACTGTGGTTGTGGTTGTGGTGGTGGTCGTGGACTGTGTTTGTGGTTCAGTGGTTGTGGTGGTGGTGATCGTGGACTGTGGTTGTGGTGGTGGTGGACTGTGGTTGTGGACTTGTGGTGGTGGTCGTGGACTGTGGTTGTAGTGGTGGTGGTCCGGTGAGTCGGCGGTGAGAGACAACCGTTGTAGCTCAGAGATGACTGATGAGATCGAGATGAGAGAGAGAGAGAGATGACTGATGAGATCGATTAGGGTTAGATGGGCCAAATGGCTGCCTTGGTTTATAATGGCATATTTATACTAAAAACCTAGGGCTACTAGTACAGATGATCTAGTGCACAGAAAATGTCTTTTGGGGCCCACTTTTTGGTCACGTGTGGATAATCCGAACCGTTAAATCATTTCAAAACAACGTTTTGTATGACCTTGCAAAGAATCAAGTCAATTGGATATGTGTAACTTATAGATCCAAAACTCCAAGTTTTTAAATCATTTGGATGTGCGTAGCTTGGATCGACGAGTTACACATATCCATTTGACCTGATCTTTTGCAAGACCATACAAAACATTATTTTGAAATTATTTAACGGTTCGGATTATTCACGTGTGACCAAAAAGTGGGACCCCAAAGCCATTTTTTGTAATGGACAGTGAAGATCGTTATAACTGTGTTGCGATGAAGGGTCTTTCAAAATTCAATAGACGAAAAAATTGGCGAGTCATTAAAATACTAACACAAACAAAGTGAACGGTGTGGATCGTCATAGTTGTGTTGCGATTGTGTGGCTATCGTACATTATACTATAACATAGTAGCTTGGTTCATATACAACAAAGTTCGATGTATAGAATTGAAATGTAGGTGCAGACTCGTTTTTTCGAATGTTCGATCTAAACCATTACGATTTAATATCTTATCGATGATCATCCGATATTGGCAACCACACGATCAGAACACATTTAGTGTCTTTCGTGAAATTTCAGTACTATAATGCACCACTTGAACGTCACCTAACCAAAATTTTCAAAATCAGAACCGTTAGATGTGTTTAAAACGTGGTTTTAAGGTCCTATTCAAGGATTTGGGGAAAAAAAAACTAGCTGGAAGGGTTTGATCGGACAAGGTTTTCGTAAAGTAGTTTTACAAACACCTACTCCGATCAACTACTTACGGGTAGTATTTTTTGCAAAATCCTCGCGTAGGATTTTGAAAACACATTTTAAACACATCTAACGGTTCCGATCGTCGAAATTTGGTCCGAAAAGTGGAGGTCCATTATTGTGAGCCTGTGAGAGTGAGACAGTGAAACGAATCGAATTTAAGTTCTATAATTTCTAATTTTCTATAACCGAATTAAATAAAAAAAATTCAAAAATTTATATAATTTCTATAATTTGACATCTAATAATTTCTATAATATAATTTAATAAAATAATTTAATTCCTATATTTTGAATTTCTATCATTTTTTTATAAAAATAATTTGTAACTTTTTTTTATTTTTTTGTCCATCTCTCTCTCTCTCTCTCTAAAAAAAATATTATTATTATTTTTTTTTTGTTCATGACTTAGTGACTTACTTACAAAACACTATTTTTTTTTTATTTTTTTCACAAAAAATTGCTATTTTTTTTTCAAAATCTTTATTAGATAAAAAACAATGTATCAATTATCATTGTATATTAGTATATCAATATGTAATATGTGTGGACGTGTGGTATGGTGGTATACATTTTTTTTCATGTTTGAATTTTGATTCAAAATTCAAACATGACAAAATATTTTAAAAGCTTATTTTCTTTTCTTTTTTGTCCAAACTCTCTCTCTCTCTCTCTCTCTCTCTTTCTCTAAATTATTATTATTATTATTTTTTGTTCATGACTTAGTGACTTACAAAACACTATTTTTTTTTAATTTTTAATTTTTTTCACAAAAAAATTGTTATTTTTTTTTCAAAATCTTTATTAGATAAAAAGCAATGTATCAATTATCATTGTATATTAGTATATCAATATGTAATATGTATGGATGTGTGCTATAGTGGTATACATTTTTTTTCATGTTTGAATTTTGATTCAAAATTCAAACATGACAAAAAAAATTTAAAAGCTTCTTTTTTTTTTTGTCCAAACTCTCTCTCTCTCTCAAAATAAAAATAAAAATATAAAATAAAATAAATCAATAAAAAATTTGTAACTTCTTTTTCCCTTTTCTTTATTTTGTTGTTCATGACTTAATTTTTTTTTAACTTGATATAAATATATAATTCACTAACACAAGTTACACAACCAAAAAATAATTCTTTCTTATTTTTGTGATTATCAAAAAATACATACAAATAAATTATTTAACATTTTTTTTTTGGCCTTGTGTGCCCGTGCCGTGCCTTTTTTTACTGCCTTGCTAGAACCGTCCTGTGTTGTGCCCGTCCTACTTCCGTGCTGTGCCTGGCCAAATTCCGTGCTCGTTCCCGTGCCCTTGCCATGCCGTGCCTTGTGCCTGTTGACTTTGTACCGTGCCCGTAGAAGACCGTGTCGTGCCGTGCCACGTGCCAACTTATACCGTGCCGTTCAGTGCCGTGTTAGGATTTGACCGTGTCTTTGCCGTGCCGTGCCGCCGTTGAACATGTCGTGCCCGTGCCCATGCCGACCCGCCCCGTTTGACACCTCTAATAGAATGAAAATCTAAGGATTTGAAAACATCCGCGCTACTACGATGACGTCGTAGATGAAGTAAGTACAATAACTATTAAAGTATATCTTTCTTATGCATCACACAACAATAAAATCAAAATCTAAAACATCTTAGAATTTTTCTCACAAGAGTTACGATGAAGGGAGAGTCATGAGAAGAGATTGCGTATCTATTCATTATTGGTCCTACAAATCAACAATAGCTTAGAAAACAAATGAGTGTGTGGAGCAATAGCAAAGTATATTATCTCTCTAGTATTTTATTTTAGTTCATTACGAAAAGTCGTGCCTTTTTTTTAAATTTTAAAAATAAAATTTTTGTTCTAATATTAAAAAATTTCCACGAAAAGTGGTTTATATTCTATAAAAAACATCTTTCGACTTTCCCTGATGAGGGAGAGTATAATTATTTGAACTTTTATAAGAGACAATGAGAATTTTAGAGATTGGTTTATTAATTTGGAAGACGATCCTCTTCACCCAGAAAACGAACTGAACACCAATCTACGTTCATATATTCGGCTCCATTTCTGGCCTACTTTGATGAATGGATCCGTTCTTTTGTAGAACTCTTTGAGAAGGTCAATCATGTTACAATTCAAGTTAATTGGGTATCGAAAAAGAGATGATCGAAACATATTTATGGTAAACGGATTTCAAATTTTGTGAATTAACAACATTTTCTTGATGATAAAAAAAGGTATACTTTTTCTATGTAGAAATCATGAATGTGTTATGAAATCATATTGATCATTAATGTCTCATTAGCATAAATTGTTGGTTATTCCTCTCTTAACAGTCCTGTCTCTAAAAATCTCTCCCTATCTATCTAAAACTACAACATTTACCATTTCATCTCAGGGGCGGCGCCTCCGCTCCCCCCCCCCCTCTCTCTCTCTCTCTCTCTCTCTCTCTCTCTCTCTCTCTCTCTCTCTCTCTCTCTCTCTCTCTCTCGTCTTCTCTTTTTCTATTTTGGGGTGTTCAGCTGTTTTGGAGTGTGTGGGGCGACATCGGTCTACGACGCGGATTATGATCTCGGTGGTTTGATTCTTGATTGTTTGTGGGATTCGTTGTGGCAGATCTTGGCGGTTGCTTTTGAGGTCAGACTATGTGGGGGATTCACGGCGATGCGGCTGCCAGTTGTCCTTCTCTTCTCTTTTAGTCTTCGCTAGTCTCATTGTTGGGTGGGGCTTAACGACGTTTGGCGGCCATGGTTGCTGACTGTAATCACTGGGTTTCCTTCGTTCTTCGTTATGTGGGTTCAAATCACCTGCCGGTCTTCATCGCTGGGTGAGTCCGATTTTTGGGCCTAACGGTAATGGGTGGTTGTGGCTGCTGATGGGTGGCTAGGGGTGACGCTGGTGGTGGTTGGTCGGCGGTTTAGGGCTGTGGGGCGGTGATAGTTTGTTGGTGGGGACTAGGGTCTCCTTTGTGGTTTGGGCTTCATTGTTGTATTAGGTATGTCCTATTTGGTCTAGGCGTTTACGTGTTTTGGCTTAGTCCACTGGGTGTTATTTAGGTTTTTGTCCCACAGTGACGACCCCAAGAGTTTGGAAACGTGGGATCATTCATAAACATTAAATAATTTTACCTACCATAAATCAACGAAAAACATCACAGTAATGACAACTAAAAATCTTGTTCTAACAAAAATCACATTTAAAGCTCAACCTAGCAAAACAGATCAACCCCTCCTTATCAAAAGAACAAAACGAGTGATTAGGATTCAAACAATTTACACAAATAAGTAACTTTTATGAACTTTTAGAGTTATCGAGTGGTGTCACAACCAAATTTTGGGGGTTCATTTATGAATTTAAAAAAAATGTAAATTTTAGGAAATTTTAATATAATAGTAGTACATTTATTTTTTCCGTGGGGTCGGCTGACCCCACTCTCACAAGAGTAGCATCGTCAGTGTTGTCTCACCAGGTGTTCTTTAATTTCTCAAACATCGATTAGAGTCCGCTCTTCTCTCCCCTCAACTTGATATACCCTATGTTAAGTTTTCTTTAATTAATTTTTGCCTATTAAGAAAAGGTCTCATTAGCGTGATTTTTCCCACAGTTAGTGTTGTTCTCAATGAGGTTAACAAGACAACAAAATGAACAGCTTTGACTGTCCAAAACTGTCAAGTTGGTTTCTTGAACTATGGAGGATTGAAGTCTCTCCTACCATTGGTTTCACATTAAAACAAAATACTCCAAAAAGGACGGTAAGTACCTTAAAAGAGATAAGTTGCATGGACCAAAGAACTGTTTTTATGGCACCAAAACTATCTTCATGTTATTTAACATTACATTATTTTGAGTAACAGATGGGCATTTTGTTTAAACGTTTTAAAGGGTTCCAGATGGGGGCAAATAAAGTTACCAAAACCCACCCACATCGTCCACTTGCAGATTGCACTGTTTTCCCACTATTCCTTTCCACTCTTTTTCATGGGTCAATACATATCCTACATTCCTACTCTCTGTGATCCTCTTTTTGACCAACAAATAAAAGGCCACACAATTGCCCATTTGATTTAACTTACCTTTTCCCACATAGTACTATATAAAAAAGAGAGGGTAGATGGAAAAATCACAAGGAAATTCTGAAGTAACAAGAAATCCCAGTAGACTTATGTTAAAATTAAAAAAAAAAAATTTAAATGTGTAAACCTAAATGAAGAGCTCATTTCCTTTCTCTTTTTTTTGTTTTGTTTTGTCATTCATCATTCATAATCTATTACATGGAGAGGGAGAATGAGATTCGATATCGGGATGCAGTGTGAGGCATCCAAGAGCTCTACTCCATGAGCTAGCCACCACTTGCAAGTGAAGATGTCATTTATTGACTTTGGATGCCGTCAATACGAAAGTACTTAGGCTTACTAAACCTAAGTGAAGAGGTCGCCTTAAACAGAGCTCCATGTGAAAAAACAGGATTCATATAGCTGACACCAATTGATCGGGACAAAAGGCTCGATTTGGTTTGGTTTAAATTTGTAAATTTATAAATAAATGACCCCCTAATGTTATTTGACTTACCTTTTCCCATTCAATTGGCTCACTAAGATGCACTACTACTACTCTAGACTTCATAATCTTACCTGTATTTTTTGAAATTTGAACTTCCACCTTTATTTCACATTTAAGATTGATACCTTCCCTTCACCCTTTACCCTAAAGTTAAGGCACATTTTGGCCCTCAGATTTTCTTGTTTACTCATCCCCCCATCCCCATCCGCCCCTTACCTAATTTTGTTATTTTCCATTGATCACCAAGCACTGTCCTATCGAACCAAAAAAAGAAAAAAAAATAGAAATTAAAATAAAATTAACTAGAAGGTAAAGTACTAAAATGGAATTAAATTTCAGATTCAGGAAATAAGTCGTTAATTTTCCGGAAATTAAAGCAGCTAAATTAATTCTCTATTGTACAAAGAAAGAAAAAGAAGGCCCTCCTCTTTAAAAAGATCCTACCTTTCACTATACAGCCAACAGGCCCACGGGGAAAAAAAGAAAAAGAAAAAAAAGGAAAGTTGTACGGAATACTAATTAAATTTCCAACCAAAAATGGATGGAAATTTCCTTTCTCGTCATTCTCATTATTATTATCAAAAAGACTCAAGTGCCGTTACCGTTCCCGTCACAGTCACAGTCACAGTCACAGTCCCCGTTTAACTTATCGCCGTTACCTCTAACTCTCGTCCATGGCATTTCCTTCATAATCAACATTACCCTCCATTTCCTCGTTAGCATTGCCGTTACCGTTGCCGCCGTCAACCTCATGTTCGCCGTTTTCATCGAGCCACCTCTCCACGGGTGCGCACTCCGCCTTGTGGCGCATCTTCCAATCCATCGCCTGACACGCACGGGAACAATAGTTAACGGCGCCGCAGACGGAGCACCGACGGAACTCGTGCTTCCTCGTCTCGGGTCTTCCGCACCCGACGTGCGAGCAAAGCCGGAGCCCTGGACCCGGTACGCCGCCCCGAGCTGCGAACCACTCCGTCATGAACCGGCTAGCCGGGTGGGCCTCCGGCGCCGGCACGTTGCAGCCGAAGTCGCTAAGCAACGGACAGGCAGCCGGTGACGTAGCGGTGACGTGCCGGTGGTTGGCGAGTGGATTCCAAGTGAGCCACGAGCGGGTGGTGAGTGCTGTGGAGGGAATTGAAAGGACTGCTGCGAGTTCTCTGGCATTGGCTTGGACGAGGAATCGGCGGCCCTCGGCGATGTTTTGGCGGACGCCGTAGCCGTCTTGGAGGCAGTGGCCCAGCTCACGGAGGGCGTCGATGTGGCCGAGGAAGGCGGCTCGAGCACAGAGGGCCACGCCGGCTCGGAGGTCCTTGTCGTTTTTCGAACCGCCGCTGCCGTTGAACTGAATCACCGCTAACGAGTAGAGCGCCGGAGAATGAGAATTAATCGCCGCTTTGGCCATTAGTGAGGCTCCGCTACCACGATTTTGCAAGCAGTAGAAACGAATCTGTAACGAGTAATTGAAAGGTTAATTAATTCCATATAGCAGTTAATTAATGAAAAAAACAATACCAGTAGTTAAAGGAATGTTGGCATCTCGAAATGGTAGACAGTAAATACTCATAAATATTTATATTTATATATATATATACGTATATGAATGGATGGATGGATTTACTGACCATGCCAAGAGTGTAACTGGCTTCGACGTTACCGGAATCGGTGCACTGTTTCAGGAATCGGTGAGCCGACTCGGACCAGTTTTTTGCTGAAACGCCAAGCATTTTAGTTGAAGCGTTTGATAGAACCATGGAATGGAGTCCCAAAGAATTTAATCTCTTGCATCTGTTTTCATCACACAAATCCACAGCGTCAGATTCAAATCCACATACCCCAAAAACTAAAACAAAAAATTAATTTATTACTCGCCCAAAAACAAAGCCTTTTTTTGTTTAAACAAAAAAAAAAAAAAAAAGACAATTTTTGCTTGGAATCAATACCACAAATTTCCAGAAATCAGTAAAAAAAAATTGTAGCCATTATACAATACAGGGTGAATTTGCGGTTTGAAATCTCATTAATCGTAAGGTTTGGGCGGAAAATAAAAACCCAGATGAAAATGAAAAACCAGTAAGTGTAAGAAGAGAAGAAATCCATACGTAATCAAAAGGGAGGCAAAATCAGCGGGACAAGTGGCGGTGGAGCTGAGTTTGGAGAGGATACAGAGGACGAGATCATCAGGCAAGGCGTCGAACAAATCACATTTTCCGGCAGCCGACTCAGGTGAAACCTTCCGGCGTTTACAGCTATTACTATTATTTTTCACTTCTCTGGAAAAATCCCTTCCTCTCTTTGCAGTCGTACTTTCCGAATACATGTCTACTTTTAGAGAACAAATCCTCGCCCTCCTTCTCATCCCTCTCTATCAATCAATCACTCTTATATATATAAATACAAGATTCGTTTATGTATGTGTATATATGGTTTCGATTCTCTCTGTCCGAAGAGTTAAAAGGGAGAAAGCAAACAGAGACCTTATATATAAAGAGGAAAGGAAAGGAAAGGAAAGGAAATGGTCTTATATACTGAAACTGTGAAACAGAACAACGACATGAACAAGGACAGAGAGAGAGAGAGAGAGAGAGAGAGAGAGAGAGAGCGCACAACTTTAAATAAATACTGTAATACTGCAAGCCAGGGTGGGTGTATTTACCATAATAGCCCTTGAGTTGTCGTACAGTTACATATATTTAGTACGAGGGGACGGTCAAACGGGGTTGACCAGATCCGTCCGTCGTCGTCCTCCTCCACGGTTGCTGTTTCTGTACCGATTTTGCTTTTGTCAACAATACGGAGTAATAACTTTTGAGAGAGAGAGAGAGACTCAAATTTCTCTGTGTTTTTATGTTGTAGGAGGGAGAAGAGTGATTTTGTTTTTCCTTTGCTCTCTCTCTAAAATTACAGGGTTTGTTTTTTTAGCCAAAGAGAGAGAATTTCATTCCAAGAGCAATGTTGATACAAACTACCGGTACAGGGTTTGTTTTAAAAGCGGTTAAATTTGTTGTGAAAGTTGCAACAATTTTGAACAGATCATCGGATGAACAGATCCGATTAAGGCGCGTGGTTACAACTTCCATTGGATTTTATTGGCTGTAATACCGCAATAAGCAAGATCCAAAAAAAAAAAAAAAATTTAAGCAAAATTAAAAAAAATGAATACATTTTTGTTCACCCGCGCATTTGTAACAAAAATACAAAATAGGTTTTGATAATTCGTTGAGTTAATTTGTTTTATGACTAATGATAGGCGTTTTTGCAAACGCGAGAGTCACCGTATATAAGAAAAAAGGTAAACCCGAATTCTTATTTTTTCTACAATTAATAATGTCTGAACAATCTTATGTGCAACTCAATTAATCCCCCCTATGTCCGGTCAAAATCTCGGGCCATTCTTGTGGAACTAGTCCTTTGGCAAAAAACCTTAATCAAGTTTTTGGGTTTTTGGTTTTGTCCTTATTCAATTTTTTTTTTTTTGCATTTGTTAGTTTTGCGTCAAGATTGTGGTTTCTGAATTTATCTCAACGAGACGAATCTAACAAGTATAAATTTATGGTCAAACCAAATATTTTTTTTGAATAAAGCCGAAAAATACTTGGATTAATTTTGGCTTTATTAAAAAAAATTGAGTTTTGATTATAATTTTATACTTGTTAGATTCATCTCGTCGAGATAAATAAAAAAACTACAAAATCTTGACGCAAAACTAAAAAATGAAAAAAAAAAATTGAATAAAGGTAAAATGAATAATCCAATAATTCGGATTATGAATTATTCGGCAAAGAAGTTAGGAAATACTCCCGGGGAAAATGAAAAGGCAAGAGGTTGTGTGATGCACGTGCATTGGAATGCGAGTTCGGGGACAGCGGTTCTATGGAAACAAATTCAGGTAGCAAATGCTTGGCGCTCCTCGACGACCAAACCACTGAAGGTCAAAATGATGACTCAGCTCTGACAGAGGTTCAGTTACTCTTCTTTTTGTTTTTTTGCTTGGAATTTTCTTTTTTCTTTTTTATTTTTTTTCAAAACCCTTTTAGTACGTTCTTAGTTTCCATAACCTCTTTTTTTCCTTCTCCATTGCCAAAATAAAAAAGCATGGATCCTCTCTTATATGTTTAAGATTTTGTAAATATTATTCTTTATGCAATATCAAATGGGACTTACTATCATTCAAATGGAATGTGACGGTTATTCGCCTAACCTAACCGCTTGAGCATATGAGAACACGGACTCGGGGAGGTGCTGTGCACTCTCATGTTGTGCACCGTGTTGTGCGCTTCTCGGCCGTCCGATCATGTTTTGGACGGCTCGGATGTGTTTGGCAATTATAATTTAATTTTGATTTATTTTGGTCGGTAAAAATCAAAACACATTTGAGCCGTCCAAAACACGATCGGACAGCCGAGAAGCGCACAACACGGTGCACGGCACGGGAGTGCACAACACCTCCCCCGGTTCCATGAGAACACATGCAGGGGACGAAGGGTAAGAGGGGGAGATAGCACGTGTCACCCCAAGTAAAAAAAAAAAAAAAAAAAATCCTGTTTTGCAAGAATAATATTACTTCTTCAAAACGAGTATATTGTTTTTGGTATTAAACATATTGATAAGTGATTAATTAATAAAAATGTGAATGTGTAATTTTTGGGTGTTAGGTATGTTGATGGATCAGTTTAAAAAAAAAGTATATTGATGGATAATAACATATGAAAATGTGTATTCTTTCGGGTAATAAAAAAAATTAATCTTCGAATACTTGTACTTTTTTTGTATTCTAATTACTACCTCCGTCCGTAATGGTAATGCACTACCAAGAAACCTCTAATTTTCGGATAAAAAAATAAAGCACTTCCATGCTTAATTTCTTACATTTTTTGACATAAAATAAAAGAACTGATTGATATTTTTATCCAAAAATTGCAATTTGTTTTATGATAGACTATCTTTATAAAACGGAGAGAGGAATTATTGATTTTAGAGGTCACCTCCAAGTTAAAATCTAACTTCGTCTTGAACACATTATTATAAGATTCCAAGTGTTTATTGTACATCCAAAAAAAACAAGCTGACAAGCCATCTACATTCATTTGAACTAGTTGTTTTGGCAAAAATATTCAAATGGATTATTTTTTCTGCATCGTTTTTTTTAAATTATTGGTTCATCTCGACGAGAGAATTCTAAAAAGTCAAAGAATTAATGCGCATGTATAAACTACCTAAACTGCGATTAATTTAAACTCGACTCGTATAGTAAGCGAACTAAAAGTTTGTTTAACTTGTTACTAACAAATCGAGCCAAACTAAATTATTAACAAACAAGCGAGTCTAGTCCCAAGCTGCTCGAAAAACTCGATGGGTTCATTTATATTAGTAGTGTCTACTTGGCCAAATCCACTGCGTTAATTCAGTTGGGTATATCCGCCCCTAGAGAATTTCAAACAACAATCATTATTTCTTTTTGTGAACTGTATGTGGTGTTCTCTTAAACGAGAGACACCAATACCTAATTCGGTTTGGGTCTCAAAACCCACCTTACACGGTCCCTAATAAATTTTTTTCTCTATCTCTTTCTACTTATTATTCCCAAAACTCTCTCACAAAACTCAAACCGAACAAAGCCAAGATTGTGAGATGAGATGGAGTTCTTCGCACAACACGTGGGTTCCACCTTCCATTGGCGCATTTTGTTAGTATTGTTTTATACATTGGGTACGTGAGTTCGTGTCCATTTTGCTAACGCTCTACTCAGCAGTCAGCACCATTTTAAATTACGCTAGTTAAAGGCTGCCACAGTTGTCAAGATTTCCCAGCCCCACTACCGATATCCCTTCTTGCACCTAATCACAAAACTTTGGCATTAGAGTATCTATCCAATAAAGGGCATCTCCCATAGATCCTTCACCGCTCGTTTGGATGGGGCGTTAAGGGGTATAAATATGGAGGGTGTTAATTATGCCCAGACCTCCACATATGGAATGGTTTACCAACAAAAATTACAGGGGTGTTATTTATCAGCCGGACTAAATATTACCCCTGCAGGGGTGTTATTTATGGACAGCCCATGGGGTGTTCATATTTAACACCCCCTAATACCCCTGTCTTTTTACCAAAAAGCCCAAAATAATCCCCCTCTCCTCTCCCTCCTGGCCCAATACCCAGGTCCCATCACGGTATCACGTGTAAATCATGATATCCAAAGAAAATGAATTTTTGATATTTGCAAATCATGAAATCACCCTCTCTCGCAATGCTCAAAGGTAGTAAAAGCAGCCTAAGCTATTTCAAATTTGTTTAATCCAAATATTGATCATATGTTAAATTGGAGATTGTTTATTTAAATAAAAACGATCTTTAAAAACTCTTTTGAAACATCAATTACCATCCTACCCCAATTAATACCCCCACATTACCCCAATTTTGCTACTATTTGCTGCTAGTGTAATTTGGGGTACTTTTTTTGGATTTGCAATATTCTTCGGATAAAACAATAAAGTACTTACGCACATAGTTTTTTATTTTTTTCACCAGATTAAACTACTAATAGAAATCTTTAATTCGATACAAAAAACATAAAAAAAAAATTATATATACTTTAGTATAAAAATTGTTATCCGAAAAATGCACATTTGTTTCGATCTTTACGTTTTACACCACTAGAGTTGTGAAGATCTTAAAAAAAAGTAAACATCAAATTAATTTTTATAATAAAACAATTAATATAAAAATTAATTACAATTAAATCTTATAGTTTAATTAGTTTTTGAGTTTCAATAATAAATTAATTAATTATTGAGTTTATCTAATTAAAAAAATACATAACTAATACAAATATGCACACAAGGGCAAAAAAGTCGTTGGACCATTACGAAGAGCCCGCACCTGCTAGCAAACCAATTAATCGACTCGATTCATGATTGGACCGCCACCACCATCGCCTTCCTACGTCAAAGATTAACCATCGCCACCATCATTTCTAAAATCTGATAACCCAAACAAACTCTTAGCTCTAAGGTCAATAGAAAAAAATCGTCATTGAAAGAGTAGAATAATTGAAAGTGAGAAAACCCTAACCGAGAAGGAGGGGTTATTGAAAGCAAAGAAGGAAATATCCATCAAGGGTAAAGCCCTCCCGCCACATCATAAAGATAGTGAAAACCTTAGGGGGAGTGAAGTTCTAACGACCTGCTACAGATGACCTGCTAACTCTTAGCCTAACCACGTGGCTCAAAAGATTAACCACAAGTTATATAGTAGCTGGTCGGATTCCCTTATATTCCAATTCATTTTCCTATGAATTCCCGACGTGGGACTTGGGATTGGGATATCACAATCTCCCCACCTTGTGATGCAATGTTCTCGTTTGCATTGGCCTAGCAATCTTCCCCCTGCAGCCATGGTGTAGCACTTTGTTCCAACTTTGAGACTCAAGAGGTGGCTCCTGCAGATTCTACAGGTGGCCTCCACCATGTAGATCGTGATTGTGCTCTGATACCACTTGTAACGACTCGCCCCAGCTAACTGCTAACTCTAACTTAACCACATGGCTCAAAATGTTAACCTCAAGTTATACATTAGCTGGTCAGATTTCCTTATATCCTATTCATTTTCCAATAAATTCCCGATGTGGGACTTGGGATTGGCATATCCCTAGCTGACCTGCGAACTCTTAGGCTAATCACGTGGCTCAGAAGGTTAACCTCAAGTTGTATAGTAGCTGGTCGGATTCCATTTATCTTTCAATTAATTTTCGATCCTATGAATTTCCGATGTGGGACTTGGAATTGGGATATCAAAGAAGGGAAAGAAGATAGGCGGCTATAGTTCTTTTTTTAAAGAGAGATGTTGTGGGTTAGAGAGAGAAGTTAGTGGTTACATTTTCTTAGCGGTTTTCACACTCCGATCCCCTTATTAATAACCACACTCTTTGTCAGTTTACAAATTTGTCATTCCAAGTGTGAAGGAGGGTACAAATAAAGGTCAATTTTATGAATTCATACCAAAAGATGACAAAAAAGAAAGGGAAGTGTTATTAGGTAAACTTAATCTTGCAATTTATATGTAAAGCCAAAAAAATGAGTACCAATAGAAAAAATGGAAGTGTTAATATCAATTCACAAAAGAAAGTGTGACTATAAAAAAGGGAGTGTGAAAATCAATTACCATCTTTTTTAGAATTGATAATTCTGTCCGCTGACTAAATAATTCAGAGACGAATATAGCTATCATTGGGCGGGGCTCAATTAAAATCAGGAAAGGATATAGATGAGAGAGAGAGAATATGAAATGGACAACATGCAATCAACTAAAGCAGACGTTATGTTATAAAGTTAAAAACAAAAATTGGCAAAAAATAAATTTTCATACTTATGATACAAGACGTGCCGTGATAAAGAAGAGATAACCTTGCTAACCAGGACTATTGATTATATATATATATATATATTGGATTAATGGAATAACAATTTTAAAATAAATCGCTTTCCAATTGGTCGGCATTATCAGCAGACATGATTTTGACGTTTACTATTATTGTATAGTTACTGATTTATCATTGTAATACTATTTAAATGTAGTTGACCACGTTTAAGTGAAGAAAATTCAGGATTATTATGGACAATCTTAACTTGGGGTAGTTGGTTCCTTAACTTAAAAGGAGTTTAATTTTGTTTCAATATATATCATCTTCTCCATCTCTTTTACTCCAAATTTCCAAAAAAAAAAAAAAAAAATGTTCAAGGAGTCAAAGACGTACCACAGCTTCCATTCTAATACTATTGATTAGTGTTTTCTTGTCAATCTTGAAAAAGAAGATTTTCTCTTTGATTGTGTTGTAGTTTTTGGGTCTAATTGATGGGATGGCTTTTAGCTTTGGTTCGATGATTTCTCACTTTACTCTCCTCAATTGGTATACGGCCACTCTCTCGATTGGAGTAAAAACAGTTTGATTCCAAATCAAAACATCAAAATCAACAAGGAAGTGATTGGATATTTGTTTACTTTAAGTAATTCTTTGCAGCGGAGCTCTTGACTATAGGGCAACAGTTACTTGATTTGTATCAGACAATTTCTGCATGGAAGTTTCATCATTTATAAAGCTACCAGGATAACAGCGCTTCGACAGTGGACATTTGTTAGTTTTGCATCAAGATTTTGTGGTTTCTGGATTCCTCTCGACGAGACGAATCTAACAAGTATAAAATTATGGTCAAAACTCAATTTTTTTTGAATAAAGCCAAAATACTTGGATTATTGGCCAATAATCCAAGTATTTCGGCTTTATTCAAAAAATATTTGGTTTGACCATAATTTTGTACTTGTTAGATTCGTCTCGTTGAGAAGAATTCAGAAACCACAAAATCTTGATGCAAAACTAACAAATGCAAAAAAAATTTGAATAAAAACAAAATGAATAATCAAATAATCCATAATCTGAATTATTAGCCAAATGAGGCCTAATTAATCCACTTGGCACGATAAACTTGAGAACGAGTGATCAATTCATCCGCAATATATGTAAACTAAAGACTCCGTTTCATTGGACGTAAAATATTTTGCCAAAAACATTTTACATGATTCCCGATGTTTGGTTGTTAAAATGCCCGGGAAATGAACTTTTCGGGAGAATCTTTTACATCTTGGAGCGTAAAATGATACAGTATACTGTATACGGTTACCCTAAAAAAGGAAACCCGTAAATTATTTTCCGAAGTTACCCACCCGTATTCTGCGATCGCTCTCTTGGACTAGCTAAGCGACGAAAAATTCCCTCATTATTCGCTCATGGCCACGTCAATACCAATTCTGTAGATCTCCATCCACCGGACCCCACATGCACTCCTGCATGCGCACACCAGGGCCCTTCATCTCTCTTCTAGACTTTCACTTTGATACTTCTGCTGCAGCCAAATTACATGACTTTATTAGTTTGTGTAATATAATGAAATTGGAAATATTATATTGTAAAACTTGTTTTTTCCTGTAAAATGTTTTACGTGGAAATTATTTGCAATTGTAAAATATTTTGCATCCAAACGGAGTCCCAATAAGGGGAAAAAAAAAAAAGAAAAAAAAAGAGAAACCACGGAACCTATAAAAACACAAGTATGGTACTAATTTCTTATTTCCTGGGATAAAATCTAATGATCTCATGGTTGTAACAATATCTCTTCAGACTTATGTGACATTCTTTGCCCGATATAAATCTTTTTCTTCAATTTCTATGAAACAAATCTTTGAACTTCTCAGAAATAGAATGATATTACAAGAGCAAAAGTAAAGTATTTTCTCGCATAGTTTTTTTCGTAGGGGATATCTGATCCAAAAATTGTATATCTTTTCGTTAAAAAAATGGGACCCAGACCATTTTTTCTTTTGTGACGTTCAATCATGTATGTTGCTTAAGAGTAACTCTGTTTTGAGGTGCTGGGCCCTAATGTGGCATATTTCATGTTGTGCTTGCAACTTGGATTTCACCCGAGTCTATGAATTTAATCCATTAATTTTGCGGAGCCAGCAAATAATCACACCTGAAAAATATAAAATTGACCTTACATCGAACTACATAATTCTCACAAAAATACAAATCCAATAGGAGTATAATTTTTGCCCCCAGAATTATCAAACTTGAAATTTCCTACTAAAAATGAGAATGGGTAGACTTGAAGGTTTTGAATACCGTATCGGTTAGAGTGCCGGTTTTCTTTCTGGTGCAGTACGTATCCGTACCAGTAGGATATCGAGTACCGTTTCAGAGTTATTGTTCTTAGTGTTATTTTTTAGCTTCAAAGATTTAGGATCACAAATACAGTTATCAACAAAATATGTATGAAAGTAGTCCGGTACCGTCCGGTATTAACTAGTATTGTCCGATTTTGTCCCAGTACTGACCGTTACATAGAAAAATAGATTTAATATTGGTCTGTTATTTTCCGGTATTGTCTGGTACCTTCTGGTATGCCCGATATTTGTCGGTACGGTCAATGCCCGACCGGTATGACCCGGTATTGGACACGGTACGATATTAGGGGTCCTTAGTGCCGATTTTATATAAAACCTGTACATACCGACAGTACTGGTATGACATTCATAACCTTGGTAGACTTATTACTTTGTATAGGGGCAGAGTATCTTCCCAACTCCCTGTTTTGGGCCCTCTTATTATGAGATTTTGCCAAATTAAGATTAGGCTATCCATACGATGACACGTGGCGGGCTGGTGTTGATAGATGCTCATTTCCAGATAAAAATTGGGTGCAATTCTGGATTTGGAAGCAACGGTGAAGAAGAGTGTCAAGTGGCTGCTTCTTGTCTTGTGATACCTTCTCCTTGCTAAGGATAAAGCACTGGAATGAATAATTTTCTTGCTTTGAAAAAAGAGAACAACTTTTAAGAATCTGTTACCAAGTTAACTCCATCGCGATGTTAACAGCGCCGACTTATGACATAAGGTAATGAAGCCACCGTTTCGACTTCTCCCCTAAAAATGTAAAAAATAGGGGCTCCAAGTATGTAGGTCTCCCATATATATGGAGACTTAATTAGTACATTTGTAACTAAAATTGTGACAAACATAAGGTTCAAATGATCGATTTTCACGTATTGTAATGATTGTTTGTTTTTGGATGACTATATGTTTAAATTTGTGCAATGAAAAATATTTTGTAATGATTTTTTATAAAGACTGCGTTGAAAATTTTTTCTATGCAAAATAAATGGAGGGCCTCATCTAATCAGGTCGTTTCTGGCCTCTAAAACTATTGAGCAGGCACTGGGTGTTGAACACATCTTTTTATCGTGATTTTATCCTTTGAGTTACGAACTTATGTTATATTCGGAGATTTTTGTGATTTTTCATTAATTTTTGAAGAGGGTTGAAGAAGATGAGAATTTTGTGGAGTTTAAGGAATAAAAAATAAGAAAAATTAAAGAGCATATAGAAATTAGGATGAGTTATATAATTTTGTGGAGTTTACGGGATAAAAAATAAGAAAAAATGCAATTTTGTGGGGCCCACTTTCGGGCCCCACACAAACTATCCGAACCGTTAAATAATTTCAAAAATAATTATTAAATTGGTCTCGGAGAAAATCGCGCCCATTAGATATTTTTATGTTATTCATCTTATTCGTTTGATTTTTATTCAGAATTCAGGATCCTACTAGTTTGAAAGAATCTTCAAGAGACGTTATAAAATTGTGGGCTCGGAAACACATTCATCTGAACCATAAGAGTCGTACAGCTCGTTGAGAAGAGCATCCAGTAAAAAAATTATCTTATTTGGATATCGAAAGGTATCAAAACACTAAAGTACGAGTTTTTTTTTTTTTTAATACCTATCGATGTCCGTACAAGATAATTTTTTTACTGGATGCTCTTCCCAACAAACCCTACGACTCTTATGGTTCAGATCAATGGGTTTCCGGGCCCACAATTTTACAACTTTTCTTGAAGATTCTTTCAAACTAGTAGGGAAAGTGGTAGGTTCCTAAATTCTGAATGAAAATCAAACGAATAAGATGGATAACATAAAAATATCCGATGAGCCCAATTTTCTGCGAGACCACTTTAATAATTATTTTAAAATTATTTAACGAGAATAGTCCAAGACGGCACCTAATTATAACAAACTTAATCAATTGCAATTGACGCAGGCATAACGAACTGTGGAAAAATACACAGGCTACATGTTCTGCGTTCTATTTTATTTTCGCTCGCAGACATTGACCACAGCCACGTAGCCATAGTACTCGTAGTAAGTAGGCTATATGGTTGCAAACGAATCGAGCTGTTCTCGGTTCAGCTCGTTAAAAATTGAGGCAATTTCGAGCTCGAGTTTTAAGCACATTTAGGAAATGAGCTTGGTAAATCTCGGCCCGGCTTGGAAAAGCTCGGCTCGTTAAGTAAATTATCCCGGCTCGGTTAGTTAAGGGCTCGGCTCATTTACAAACGAACCAAGCTGGAGCTTGATTTTTAACTTCTTTAATAAACGAGCCGAGCTCGCAACTCTACAAAGTTCGCCTCAGCTCGTTTTGCACCCCTAGTGGGCAGTTACCCCAGGTTTTTGTGTGGAGAGATTAATTCTTGTTACTCGACCCCACATCGACGTTGTAATACTTCAAAGGCCCCCTCAGTAAAGAAATGTTCCGTGAAAAATGTATTCTGAAGAAAATATATAGAAGAAAGGAGGCATGAAATTTTTGTCCGTGTATGTTTGGTCAGGAACGGGGGATGGTGTGTTTGGTATTCTTAACAAGTATGCTGGGCTGATCACGGTCGTCTGTGGTCGAACAAGGATGGCTCAATCTGTTTGGCAACGCACGGTTCAGATTTTGTTTGGACAAGATGTGATTTGAGCCGTTCATGGCCGACTACGAATGGTTGTGATCAGCCAACATCCATGCTGTCCCCAAAGGGATAGCACCCACCCCGTGTCCGGTCGGTTGACAAAAACATTTCAGAAAGAGTTTAAATTCTTTCCAAGGTTTCCACCACCTCCCGTAGTGAGCTCACTATGCATTTTTTGTTGTAATTTGAATCATTCATCTTGTAGAGCCGGCAAAGTAGTATATTCACTCAAAAAATTAGTTTGATCAATAGGTATATCAAAATTTGAATTTTGGTTTATAAAATGGACGGTTAATATGGAAAGTTTTTATTGACATCTGATTAAGCTGATTTTTATGCGTGTATATACTACTTTGCTAATGTAAGTGATTGATCAAAAATCTCCACGTGATTTCATAATTCATTTTTAATGAAAAAGTACTTAAAGTGTAATTAAATAAACCATGAACATCAAAAGTGTAATTTGTAAAATCATAGGGTCGATTATGCAATTACATCAAAGTATTGTGGTAGAGTAGTAATTTAGTTGAGACTAGGGGTAGTTTACTAATTTTAAATAATACAAGGGTATTTTTATAATTTGACTAAGTAGAAGGGGTAATTTGGTAATTGAGCCATGTGTAGGGGTAGTTTGGTAACATATACATATTTAATAGCATTCGTGGGTTTCTGTTAACATGAGATTAGTTTGGTAGTCTAAATAGTGTATTTTATACAAAACATGTCTCCAAGGGTAATTTGGTTTAGGGTATGGGTAATTTAGTAAAATGTTACATTTTAATGGTTTTTTTTTTCTTGGTGTAATTTCATTCACACTTGGCTAATTGGATTATTTTTAGTCACATGTAAAGTCGAATTTAATACATTTAATAACCTCAATGGGCAAAATGGTAATCTCTCTATGGTGGAAGGTATTTTGGTAATTTTCAAAGTTAGACATATGTATAAATGTAATTTACAATATAAATTTTATGATTATATGAATATTCCATATGTTTGTCATTTAAGAGATTTTTCACATAAAAATCTATTTTCTTTCATTAAGTGTATATTGATGTACAAACACATTTTTCAACACTTCCAATTAATACAAATGAACAATAAACTCCTAATATCACATTTTATAATTAGTAGTGCTAAACATTTAAGTCAAATACGCAAGACAAACATGACTTATGGTCAAAACTGTGGAAATTAGCAAGTAGAGAGGGGCTTAGTGTAATTTCAACATTTAAAATCAGGAAGGAAGCTTCGTGGAATGTTAGCCTGGACGAGGGTTTTTGTGGTCCGGTCGAGATCGACAAGAAGATAATAGAGCATTGTTGGTTTTTTGTTTGGGATTCGTAAATTCTTCAATATGTGGGCATATTCTTTGGCCCATGAACTATATTTAGGCTATACTCTAACACATAGTATACTGGGCAAGAGGTTTTCTCCCTAGAGACATTTCAATAAAAGTTTGTTTTGGTGAAAATGGAGTCGAGATTGCTCTCCGATGGGTCTTGGTTGCAATTGGTGATGGCTAGTGGTTGCTTGGGACTCCCCTAGATAATGTGCAACCCGGATTTGGATGTTGGCGGTGTGTGGTGGCTAAACCTAAATTCCCCCCTTCTCTCTCTCTCTCTCTCTCAAGCTTCCAAGGTCTCCCTTTGTGTTTCTCTATCTCTCATTCCTCGTTGTATTTTCTGTGAAAAATGTGAAGTGTTGAAGTGTGGGAGTGTCGTGGGGGAGAGTTGTTATGAGGTGGAGTATATGAGTGGGCGTGGAGTGTGGAGGTGGCGGAAAGCATGTGGAGTGGTATGAGGAGTGATGGGAAGGAGTTGATGGATGGGGAAAGGGTGGTTGGTGACTAATTTGAAGGGGAGGAGGATAGAGTGTGTGGTTTGAAAGGTTGGGAGGAGAGAGAGATAAAGGGAGTTTGTGAGTGTGTATATAATGTACAGGTATATACATACTACATGTTATAAGACTTGTGTGTGTGTGTGTGTGTATACACCCACCTTCCTATGAGAGATCCCGCATATGGGTTAAAATGCGGGAATCACCTTTCACTCGAATTTTGATGAGCCAAACCGTTGAATGTGTTTATAACATGTTTTTAAGAGTTCCCGTTAGGATCACCCGGGCTTGATCTGAGCAATATTTCATAAAACTATATATATAGTTTTATTGACAAATAATCAGATCAAACCCTTCCTAGTCATTTTTTGGTGATTCCTCGAGTGGACCCTTAAAAACACGTTTTAAATACATTGAACAATTTGGATCATCAAAATATGACTAGGAACTTTGAGGTCTATATTTGAAGCCAATCAGGGATCCCTGACTGGATCATGACTATATATATATATATACATATATAGGAAGATGTTCTATTAAGGACTCCCTCAAAGATCTCCTCCGTGAGGACCACCCCTTTTTTGATTTTCCCGACCAAATTTCGACGATCCGAACCGCTCAATGTGTTTAAAACATGTTTTCCATGGCTAACGCGAAGAGTCACAAAAAAAATACCCGAAAAGGCTTCATCCGAGCAGTTTTTCATAATAACTGTACATATATAGTTTATCGAAAAAAGCTTGAATGAAGCCCTTCCGGGTATTTTTTTGGACAAATCCTCGCGATAACCCTTAAAAACACGTTTTAAATACATTGAGCGGTTCGGATCGTCGAGATTCGACCCCGATCCATGAGGTCCACAAATTGGGAGTTTGAGGGAGTTCTTAGTAGAATGAGACTGTATATATATATACACAACTTTTAGTAGGAAATCCGTTTTTATTGCAGTCTGTTTTGGCAACCTTATATTTCTTTCTAGTTTTTTACTCTGCCTATGATTTTCGAATTTCTATTTTTGGTAATTTCTTTGATTTTAGCTTGATTAGCAAGTTAAATCTTTTTGTTATTTGATTCTTAGTTGGATTATGGTTACTTTGGCACTATAAGTATCATTGTAAGCCTAATGACAGAGTTCAGTTGTTTATAAATTAAAGAAATCGAGTTTATTCTCAAAATTGGTTGTTCAAGGAGAGAGTATCTCCGGCTCAATCGTCGTTTGTGATTGTCCTTGTTTCACGTTATTCTTAATCATACGCTTTGTTGCATCAAGGAGTAAACCCATAAGTCCCAAGGCAAGACCACTTTGTCAACCCCTTGAGATTAGGAAGTGACGCTGTTCGACGATAGTCCACTAGTATTGTTGGATTTTCATAAAAATACGAAGAGAAAGGTTATTTATGGTCAAATTTTGTCTTGGATCATTTTTTTTTTTGGTTAACAAAGTATAAATGCTTGGTTCATTTCTCTTGCAACCTTAAGAAAACCAAACCATTGTTATGAGCCAAACTGCGATATTTGTTCATTATTTGTGTAAAAATCAAGCTATTGAGACAACAATTTACAAGTAATTAATCCACTTATACTTGTGTTTGTTGATTTTTGGCTTGATTTCTGCTTTTTGCAATTTCCATCCAAACGGGTGTCACGGGCGTTCGGACAGTCGACTTATTGTTGGGCCTTCACAGCTCTTTGAAGATTTGGTCCGGATGATGGTCAAGTGCGTCTGAACGGTCGATACGCATTCAACCGATTTTATTCTAATTTTGGAATTTGTTTGGACTTTCTAAAGATTTTTGTTTCCTTGTTGGTTTATGTCTTGGGGTGCAAGTATATTTGTTTGGGCAAGTATTGACTTTAGGAAGGATTCTGTGGTTATAAATTTAGCCGCTCTCTCTTATTAGGGTTTGGACTACTTGAGAGTAAGGGGGTCCCATCTTAAAACTAAGGTTCTTGCTATGATCTTCATCAGTTTCTGGTTGCCCCTTTCATGGTGAGTTTTGTAGGCCTTCAGTCATCTAAAAGATCATCTGTTTCAACAATTCTTTCTAGTTGAAACCATTGGGTTTCATGAGAATTATTTGTATCTGTGTGACATCCGGTCACATTTGTGAACTCTGTTCTATCTGTGTCTCTTGGTTAAAATCCTAGGATTTTTTTGTGAGACTTGATGAGAGAGAATCTGTTTTGGTGAGAGATTCCAATTGGGTTTTGGTGAGAGAACTTGTATTTGGGGTTGGTGAGTGTCTTTTGTGAGAGGTTTGTTTGTTTGTCACTATTGTTGTTCTTCGGAGCATGTTCTCGTTACGTAGTTGAATATTCTCTTATTTGCTTGTCCGTAGAGTAGGTTTACATCCGTACGCCGAACCACATAAATCTTGGCGTCTCTCTTACGGAGTATTTGTTTTGGTTATTTTTGGTTTCTCCTTTTGATTTTGCATGTGTATGGTTTGCTACTTTTGCAATATCATAGCAATCAATAATCTTGGGTTGCGATTGGGTTGTTTCAGGACCCGCCGCACAACAGTGTGTAATAAATAAATTAAAAAAACAGGAATTGCATGTGCTAGAACCCCTGAATTACATGCTTGCTGATGATGATGGAGTTATGCATGCTTGGAATGGGGGTTGTTGGAGGCGGCCAGGATGGGTTTGGTTCCAAACTTTCAAGTGAATCCAAGGGTTTGTATGCTTAACTTTTGGGCTAAATTTAGAGGGTTTGTTAGGGGCGGGGGACCCACGATTTTGTTGGAAGGTTAGGGGACAGGTGGGATGTTCCCTCCCCCCCAAGGGGCTGCACGTCTCTTTTCTAATTCCGACACCTGTAAGTATCACGATCATAATATACAGACGACATGCAAAAAATTGGGAAATGAGGCGTGCATTTACCCCAAAAAAAAGGAAAAACAAGAAACAAAAAGAAGGATAAACCTATTGGTACAGAACAAGTTGTACAGAAAACGCACAGAGGGCTCTAATGGACCTATTTTTGGCTCCCACACGAGTGACCTGAACCGTTCATTATTCTTAGAACGGTTAGAAGTTTTTTTAGTTGAAACGGTGGGACTTTGGTTCAACTAAAAAAAATTTCAGCTCAATTGGCCTCACAAAATTTCAGCTTAATTGGACGGTTAGAAGTTTTTTTAGTTGAAACGGTGGGACTTTGGTTCAAGCACTTCTAACCGTCCGATTGAGCTGAAATTTTGTGAGGCCACTCGGAAAAATGTTCTAAGAATAATGAACGGTTTGGATCACTTGTGTGCGACCCAAACGTGGGTCCCCGAGAGCCCTCTGTGCGTTTTCTGTACAACTTGTTCTGTACCAGTAGGTTTATGGTCCCAAAAAGAAAGAAAGAAAGGGAAGAAATGAGGCGTGGCGTGCATGTGGTGGGTGAAGTAGGAGTACCCAATTGTCAGTTAAAACTAGCCACTTGTAATTAATTAGTGGACATAATTGGGGTTTTGTAGGGGTGATCTGTTTGTTTACCGCGGCGGCAAAGGAGCGGAGGCCGGCAGCAAGGGCTCCGCCATATGGGCTGCCTCCTGTGATTCACCAAATTATGGTCTTTCTTTCGGCTCACGTTTCCATTTTGGGTGTTGATAAAGCAAGTGTTGGGGGAGTTTGCAGTATTAGAGAGCAATGTTGAGAATTACTACTTTGGTAATGCCAATTATCAACGTTAAATCTGGGCAATCAAGTTGTAGACTCAACTCTTATACTTCCTCCGTCTCAATTTGTTTGTGAATGACTTCACTCGTAAATCTTGAAAGCCAAAAAGTCAATAACCTAGTGAGTTTTTTGTTTGATAAAATCTACTAAAATTAACATTTGATAAAATCAGCAGTTGATATTAGCAAATGAGGAAGAATTTTTGTTAAAATCAAAGATTCTTGTGAGAGAATGGCTTCCTCATTGGCTAAAATCAATTTTTGATTTAAGCATATGTTGATTCTAGCAGATTTTATGGGGTCTGTGAGAAGTCTTCAACGTAACTTTACATTGACGGTTACCCTATGAATTTTTTTTGATAACTCACGTGTTCGGACCATTTTCCGTTGTGGAAACTTTATATCCAACTCAAAATTAATTGACAATGAGTGGAGAGGTCCCAACATATATTAAGTGATCACCCATTCCACTCCTAGGCAATGTGAGACAATATTTCTTAACATCCCCCCTCACGTGCAGCTGCATTTGAGGTCTGTCACGTGTGACCACTTTTTGGGTCCTATCATCGTGCAGCCTTTTTGCTGGTCTGTCTTCGGGGGTGTGGAATTGCGATTTATTTTTTATTTTATTTTTTAAATGTGGAGTGGAATAGGCCCCGCTCTGATACTATGTGGAAACTTTATATCCATCTCAAAACCAATTGGCAATAAGTGGAGAGGTCCCAACATATATTAAGTGATAATTGGCAATGAGTGGAGAGGTCCCAACATATATTAAGTGATCACCCATTCCACTCCTAGGCAATGTGGGACAATATTTCTTAACATCCGTAGCTTGCCTAATAAAAAATAGATATGTGAATCGTATAATAAAATGATTTGATCTTGACTTGTGTTTCAAAAACTGAGTTATTAAATGAAATATGATTGATGTATTATGAGAGATGTATCGTAAAATACAATAAATAAATTTTGAGAAAAACTCAGTTTTGTGGAATAGAGCCCCAATCCATAAACTGGCTTAAAATGAAAAAGTCAATAGAAATTGACTTATTGAGTGTATATACTTAGATTGATGTCTTGTGAGAGAGTGATCAGTCTCGCAAAACACATTAGGCCCTGTTCCACACCAACTGACTTTTCAATTTGTTGGTTGTCTTTTTTTTTTTTGGGCTAAGCAATTTTTTGGTTGTCTTTTGTTCAAATTTTTTTTTTTTTTTTGCATTTGTTAGTTTTACGTCAAACTTTTGTATGTAGATTAATGATTCGTCTTTGACAGGAAAAATCGAAAAACAAAGAAATTATGATAATCCCCCAATTTTTTTAGGAAATATCCAAAAAAAACCGGTTTAAGTCGGTTCTAACATTCTTTTCATGGCTTTTCTTGGATATCAAGTATCTTTTCATGATTTTTCTTGGATATTTATAAAAAAAAAATGGGTACTTAATTCTTAATTCTCATATTTTTTTTTACTTTTCCGATTCCTCGCGTTGAGACGAATAAATAATTCACAAAAGTTTGACGAAAAACTAATAAACGCGATTTTTTTTTTGAATAAAGACAAAACCAGCAAATTGAAAAGTCAATTTTGTAGAACAACCGTAACTGAGTAACCAGAGGCGGACCAAGGGGGGTGTTAGGCCCCTGCATGGCTGCACTTCTCCCAAGTTTCTTCTTATTTATAGTACACTTAGAATTTTTTTTATAAAATTATTGAAGAGTGATCTCCGCAAATTTGATAAAATTTGCAATCCTGCGTTCGCCACCTAGGATAACATCAAATTAAGTAGCCACATGAGTCCTATTTATGAATATTTTGAAGGACTCTTTATGGCTCGGCAAACATGGCACGGAATGTTCAGTTTGACAACAAATCAAGGAATTGAATAACGTAAAAATAAGTCAATCTCATTCCTCATAATTATTATACCTTGATGTCGGGATTTGGAAGGCATATATGGTAAGCAACTTACTAATTAATCAAGATATATTAGTGGAGTAATTAAAAAAATACACGTACGGATGATCAGCAAACAAAGGGAATTTGAGGAGGGAATGAATGAATGAGAAACAAGAGGATGTTGCTTAACGTATTCTCCATTTGTAATAGTATGGCTTTCCTCGTAACTTGAGTTAGATACGATCACATTTAGCTTTTGCACGTGATATGTGTGGAGTGTGGTTTAAGCCAATTTTGGCCTTAATTGTTTAATTAATTATTAATTAACTGGGTTTTTCTTTGCTTATAATCTTAGTTGTTTACCATGCATGTGATTAATATATAAGTGGGAGGAGTACAAAAAGTTGTGTGAACAGAAGTCAAATACCAAGTCAACGCACAAGTGTCCAAACTACTTTTAGTAGGTAAGGAGTACCTAATAATAATTCTTGTGAGTATCCATCCTCTCCTCCGTATCTCAAGCATTCGCTTTTTAAGTGGATATGAGTCATTCAATGTATATTTGGTCCATGTGGTATAGTGGACACCGTAAATACTCCCCAACGTATTAATTAAGCTTAATGGCATATGGGCAAAACTTGACGGATCAGGTTCACAGCATGATGACATGTTTCTTAGCGAATTCTTTTTTAGACCATGTCCTTGACTTCTCAAATGCAATTCGATCAGTCAGAAACAAAAAGGTGGAAAAAAGACTAGATCAAATTTCATATCAAATATATGAAAAAGAACAATTCTTACGAAAATAAAAAGACGAACTAGGAGGGTTGAATTGGACTTAGCCTGTAATTAAGGAGCCCTAGTTTTCCATGTATTTGTTACAAATCAACTATGCTTCTTGTCATACACACATATAAAGCCAGATTCACGTTCATCTTTTACATTAGTGATCAGATCTACGTACATCAAACGGTTTTAGACAAATTTATATTTGGATAATTTGTATCGAAATGTCTACGTTTGTAGCTGCATATCGTTCATTTTTCCAATCGTAGTGCAACAGGAACCGTTGATGAGGTTGATGATTGCACGAGATCAACACATCAAAAAAAGTTAAGACTGGTGTTTGACTTTGACCAATCTTCTACTTACATGTATGTAAGATTTCATGAATATGTATAACGTTTGGCCAGTCTGTGAATAAGCTTCACACGCCAACTCACGCCTGTAAATTTAACACTCACTCCTCTCTCTCCTTTCAGTACTAGAGCGAGCAGATAGTCTGAAATTACAGGAACATCAGACTAGAGATACAGCTTTTGCATGTAATTAGTAATCATACAGGGGTAATCTCGTCAATTCATCCATTAATTTCGGGTCAATCTCAGTGCTTGACCGTGCAAAAGCAATTAATAAGAGTGAGGTTGCTTTTTGCCTGCTATTCCAGGGACAAACGCTTTGGCTTAAGTTTTTGCCTTTACGTGCATGGGAAGTGAAGTTGGCAAAATTGACCAGGGCCAGGGCCAGGGGCTACTATTGTCATTATGGTGTTCCATATTCCATCACAGCCTAAAAAATGTTTGGTTTTGGTTAAGGCCAGTTAAGGCTTAAAGGCAATCTTGGGTTGCAATCAAATGGATCTGTGGTGGCCAAACTTGACAGTAATTGGTGTTTTGTGATTGGTCGTCGTGAAAAATATTGTCTAGGATGCAAAAAAAAAAGAAGTAATAAAAGTGGATTGGATGAGAAAAGATTAATTTGTGGTGTAGATAAGATCCGAGATGTGGAGTGGGTGGAACAGGGTTTTTATATGTAATTATTTACTTTATATAGCTACTATGCCTACCTTAAGATATAAATACACACTTCTAAAAGGTTTCAAAATGGCATTTTACTCAGGGTTGGAGTCAGAGGGGGGCACGTCAGTAGGGGCGGTCGGTCCTGGAAGGGGAAAAAAGAAAAACCTCTAGTATTATATAGAAAGAAAAAAAATTTCACTTGAATTATATAGGTTCGATCTTGCAAAGTATTTTGAAAAAAAAAAATTTACCCCTGCGTAGTGAATTTCCTGGCTCCATCATGATTTTACTGATTCTAATTAGTAAAGGAAACAGGGTTGGTACCAGGAATTTCTTTTAGTGGTGCCAAATTTTGAAAGTTCATTCACGAGCAACGTTAACATATATATGAGGATGCAAAACTAAAATTGCCCGAGAAAAATATATACGACTTCAACAGTGGATAGTTTGGGGTAGGGTATTTCATTTTTGTTTGATTAGCAACTCCAACTTATTGTCCTAAGACCAAAGCAACAATACCATTTCACCTTTTCTCTATACTAAATTGGTTCTTATATATCGAGGGGGTACCAATATGCTAGAATATTGATAGTATAAATAGGTAGGGTTTGCTTCTAATCCGGACTTTTAATTTCCGGACCTCATGATCCAAACATTTTGTTGACAATCCGATCCGTCCAATGTGTTCAGAAGGTGTTTTCAAGGGTCCACACGAGAAATCTTCAAAAAAAATACCGGGAAAGGCTTGATCCAAGCAGTTTTCGCAAAAAATGTAAATAATATATTTTTTGTGAAAACTGCTTGGATCAAGCCTTTCCCGGTATTATTTTTTGAAGATTTTTCGCGTGGACCCTTGAAAACACTTTCTGAACACATTGGACAGATCGGATTTTTTAAAAATAATTTGCAACACAAAAAAAGCCATGTTTTTCTTATTTCCGGGAGGTGTGGACTAGAAAATCCACCTAAATAGGTATCTACATATATGTAGAGATATATGTCATCCGGGTGTCATTAACATAACTGGGGTGCCAAGATTTTATAAATGAATGAACAATTACCTGAAGTTGAGGAAATTTAGCAAGAGGCAAAATAATGAAACAGGTTTTGTTAACAATCTTTTGAATTGACATAATTCAAGAAAGTCTTTGACTGTATTTAGGAGCTGAAAATATTAGTATATCGGTCAAGTTACGCGAGGAGAAATAACTCCACAGCTCTCTCTCTCTCTCTCTCTTATCAAGTAATATAGTGCTTCTGCATTAGGAGCAGCAAAACCAAGAATTTGGAAATAAGTGATATTTAGGTTCTTAAGAAATTTGATGTAGGGAAGCATATAGAAAAGATGAACAAGAACGATCACGAACAAGAGTTAGAGAAACTCTCTAAAACTCGAAATTTTATTAATCAATAGACAACTGACTAGCCCGAGAGCTTACAATATCAATATATAGGCTACGGAAATCATAGGGATAAACGGGAAAAGGCAACAATTGGCGACTTAACATAAAATAAAGAAAATTACGAAAATTACCAAAAACGGAAATATTTGAGTTAGGCTCAAATATGGAAACTAGAATAAAAAAGATAGCTACTGCTAAAAACCTAGGTCAAAACGGAGTTGGATTGACCAAGTAATTAGCAGATTGATTATTTCCTAAAACAGCAAATTTGATGTTTCAGAGGCCTAAACGAGGGAATTAGGCCGAAAACCACCGGTGCCCATGGGTCTTTGGACGGATGGGCCTTGATCGTTGGGCTGTTTTGCTTCAACCATAAGAACCGCGGATCAATCCGCCACTGGCTGTTTTTCCCACTTTTCTATCGAGCTGTTCCAAGTAGCGGCATGCGACCCAATGTACATCAAAATTTTTATAAGCAAACACAAAAATCTTGAACAGATCCTCACTTTCTGATGAATGGTTTGGGTCGAAAAATTAGGAAGTGGGTAAATTGTGCAATATTTATGTGGTAGTTGTGATTTCTTTACCAGTTCTAAAAATAAAAGCGCAATTTCTTTTTCATGCATGTTATCCTTTTTTGTTTTTTTTTGCTGATGAAAATAAAGAATGAATCCACTTGCACATGATCGAGTGTTAAAATCAATTCCATGTTTAATGTTCTTTTTTATTTAGTTAATAATTTTCGCAATCTCCTTCCATCCACTAGTACATGAATAAAAATTAAAAATGAATCTAGATCTGGATAAAAGGGAGTATTAAAATCAATTCTATGTACTACGTTTTTGTTGTTTACTAAATGATTTCTTCACTCTCCTTTCATTTACTTGTCGCTTGCAATTTGACAGCCAAGCTACAGCTTTATCTGACAGAACAAAATACAGCTTCAAAATACACGTTTTCGGGGGCTTTCAGGAGAACAGACCAGGGTGTGGCTTCTGGGCCTGGAAACAAGTTTCCCAACAGAATGCTTGAGTGTTGTATGCAATGATTTGAATAGGTACCCATATCGGCCAGTACGTATAAGGTTATAATTTATAAATAACATTAACGGGACAAGTACGGTAACGGTTGAGGTGTGCTGGTATTTGGAGTATCGAACAATATAGAATGGGAATAGGTTGTTGCGGTTGTGAATTTTTAATGAATGCCAAAATTACCTGTAATGGTCGTATCGCCATAACAATCATGAATCGGTCTATAAATTGGAAACGGACCAATACATAACAGAAATTTGCCGATATGCATGCGATTTTGCCTCTCCTCGGTATATGATCGGTTGAGGTGTTACAGTATGGGAAGGCTAAAAAACAGTTACGTAACGTTGGTTACGTTACAATCAGTATGATTTTGATATGAAAAAACCTAACACCGACATTGAGCCTAACTCAGGAAAAATAAAGAAGATGCATGATACACTCTCCATCTCAGAATGGGACAAATGATGAAGGCAGACTCACTTTAAAAGCAAGCTTAAGTGTTGGGGTGCAGACAATCTTCAGCAGTGGTCTAGCCCGGGGGTGGGGGCAGAGCCCCCACAAGGACTACGTCCACGTCGATTGAGATTATTTGGGGTGTGCAATTGTTTGTTTGTTGATGCTTCGGTTATCTTCAAGTGGGAGATTGTAGAGGTGCAGACAACCTTCAGCAGTGGTCTAGCCCCGGGGTGGGGGTGGAGCCCCCACAAGGACTACGTCCACATTGACTGAGATTATTTGAGGTGTGTAATTGTTTGTTTGTTGATGCTTCGGTTATCTTCAAGGGGGAGATTGTTGGGGTGCAGACAACCTTTAACAGTGGTCTAGCCCGGGGGTGTAGTCCTCGGCGTGTAATTTTGGCCATAGGGCCCGTCCTATTTATTTCACAGTTTGCTAATAATTAGGGTTATCAGTTTTCAGAGAAAAATAGAGAGAGGCTAGAGAAAATGCACATCTCAGAGAGATTGTGAGAAGACTTGTACTCTTGATTTCGATTTCATAGTAGACTGATGTGGCTCCCGTGGTTTTTCCTCACGTTGAGGTTTTCCACGTATATCTTGTGTCTCGTTTTTCTATTATACACGTCTGTTTGTGGTTTCGTTTTATGATTCATGGTTCCCAAGATCCGTAGAGGTATTGTAGAATTGAACAGGTGTTTCAAAAATCCTAACATGAAGCGCGGCGGGCATAGACCCCCAGGGGCGGAGCCAGAACTAAATGTCAGTGGGGTCAAATTCTTAAAGTAGAAGAATAGAACAAAAAAAACACCAAATGCAAAATAGAAATGAGTTAAAGTAGATATCTATTTAGGATAAAATTTGGCCAAGTGGTTCAACTTTTGGTTGTCAAAACTTGCGAATGAGTTGGATGGACTTAGACATGCAACACAAAGAAGCAACTTGGTGTTTACCTCATTAAAGTGATTATTTAGCTCTTAGAGTTGCATATTTATGACACTATACAACTCGACGCAATTGGGTGTGGTAAGGAGGGCAAATAGTGGTGAAGAGAATTAGAGAATTACAAGGAAAAATATTTGGTGTGGCTGGTCAGTGGTAAGGAGGAGGGCAAGTAGTTAGGCAAAAATACAGAATACAAAGGGGCAAAAATATAAATTTCTACAAAATATTATACCTATCCTATTAAAATTTGGCACCTCAGTGGGGTCAAGTGACCCTGCTTGACCCCCCCTTTGCTCCGCCTCTGTAGACCCCTTATTGGCATCAACAAATGAGCTCACTCGGGCAATAGCTGAAAGAACAGCAGAGGCAGTTAACCGGCTTGGTGGTCCTACCCCGGGGTTGTTGCAATTTGGTGCCATACTTATCCCACAATAATAACAACTACTATAGGATTAGGGATAAATAGTTGTATTATTAATGGTCGGTTAAGGTTTGGCGCCGTCTATTGTCATTGTTGATAGCAATATCAGCTTAATTCCAAACCTGGATAAGAATAAGTCCCCCTTCTAAAGCCCTAGCTACCACAGAATTAGCTGCCACACAAAAGTTAGTAATTGATTACAATAATTTGATGTAGTAATTTGGAGTTGTTAAAACAATAATCCTTTGATAACAACAAATTACATCATTTAGTAATTCGAAGTGCACCTTATAGTGTAGGCTAAACTAAGGGAAGCTTACTATGCGGAAGAAGCGGCTGAACTATGAAATCTCGTGTCCATTTTGGCAAAAGCAAAAATGGACACGAGATTTCAGTTCCCCATATGTTGATGGATAAAGGTGCGTGTTGTGGATAACAATTTACGGAGAATAATGGTGCGGGGTTTTATGTGGTGGTGCCCGATGATTACCCAATTACTTTTCTTTGCGTACGTTGCTACCACAATTGATGTAGGTTAATATTTTTATTCTATAAATATAGGAGTTATATTTTATTAGTAGAACCGTTTTATTTTAATCAAGATTTTTCTAGAAGTATTTAGTTTCCTAATTAGTTTTAATCTAGTATTCCTTTTTATAGGTTGCTTGGTTAAAAAGAATTAGGGTTAATTTTATTACTTTATATTTTATTTTCCTTTTTAGTATTTTAGCATTTACTAGGAACTTTCCTGTTTTTGCCACTTGTTTTGGCAAGATTTCTTTTTTCGCTAGTATTGAAATTTAGGAATATCTCAAATCTTTTTATTTTGGTAATTTTTTAGTCAATTAGTGATTTATCGGGATTCAGCTTCCTGTTTTGCTAATTCTTTTTCGGTCTCAGTTTTCTGGTATAAAAACGGTTGTATGGTAGCATTAAAATATAGTTGTTTATGAATGAAAAGAAAACGAGTTTATACTCAAAATTGGTTATTCAAGGAGAGAGTATATCCGGCTCAATCGTTGTTTGTGATTATCCTCGTTTCACGTTGTTCTTAATCATACGCTTTGCTGCATCAACAATGACCTCCAGGTCCACACTTGCTACCACAACCACCATATACAGCCTCCACTTCCACCACCATCAGTGATAAAATTATCATGATTCGGGAATATCAATGATTAAATTAATATATAGGCATGCATGAAAAGAAAATAAAGGTTAGTACGTATAAATTCTGATAAGAAAATTAAACAGAGCTTGTTACATCTAATCATCTTTGTTATAAGCCACGCGGTCGGCGTCTAACCCTAAGTAAATATAACGGGAGTGATATAAACTTCAAAAATAAATCTGTTGCCATTTCTCTCGAGTCTTTAGGCATCTAAGTACAGAGTTTTTTCTTTTTTGGCCAACATTGTATATATTAGTGGGGATTTAAAAGGAAATTAGTAGGTTAACAATTGAAGTGTTTATATGTTGGAGCTCAGAAGACAGAGGTGCCATGCAGTGGCGGATAAATTTGTCATAGTGGGGCAATATTGATATAACAATAGTGCAATATTTTCCCAAGAACAATTAGTGAACTTTACTCGTCATTTTACATTTTTTCTTGTCTTGTTTAAGTAAACCTAACACGAATTTTTACTGTTTCTTACTTTTTACTCCAATAAACAATAAATAATGTATATTTTTGACTATATATATGTGTGTGTGTGTAATTTCACAGTAGCAAATTAATAACAGCAAAGGGTGTGTTTGCAAGAAAAGAATGTACGAATTTAGCACCCTAGCTAAGAAATAGTCTAAAAAATTTGCACATTGAGGAATTCAGAGCACTTTTATTTGAACATTAATATAAATTTATTAAGTGTAATTGAATAAAAAAAAAATCAATATAATTCTATAAAATTGAGTGGGGCCCTTCCCTTGGGCCCTCACTTTTGTCCGCCCTGACTCTTAAGAGGTGTTCCACTAACAAAAAACTGTTTTTTCCAAAAATTGAGACTGGTCATTCTCTCACAATACATTACATAAAAAACCGTGGAAAACCAGTTTTTTCAAAAAACCACCTTCGTGGAATTTTAAATTAATCCGAGGATCACCAGACTTTATGGAGAATCTTAAACCAATAAAAAACCACTTTAGTACTGTTAGTGAGTTAGTCAAACCACGCCCCTCGTGGGGCTCGAACTCACACCTCCACGGAGGAGGCAGGTGAAGTTACTCCTTCGTTTGGGAAGCTTTTTTGCTGATGATGAATTGAGTTATCTTGAGAGTGTTTTCTTTGACTTTTATCTTTGAGAGTTTTTTCTTTGACATCACCGACCCCACCATCTAGCTAGGAAGTGCTAGTCATTGTTTATGTAGAGTTCAACTGGTAGATGATCAACCTATCTTTTGCATAAGGCTGGTTCACTTATTTCTATTTCGATGTAGCTCTATTTTTGTTTGTTGTTTCATCTCTGTAAATTTCTTTTATTTCAATATATTTCTTGCTGTTCCACTAAAAAAAAATAGTACAAAAGATTAAAACTGTAAAGTGTTTAGTTATTGCGTATCAAAATGCAGCCAACCAGCCAACTACTAGTAAAATATAATTTGACTCGTCCCTAGAATATTGGCAGGGTTAACAATAAAACGCACCACGAGATAGTGAATTGACCGAGTTGTCTGTTTATTTAAAGTCAATAAATTATTTTACGAAGTAACATATTTTCCTGTAGAATAATTTTACCAAACGTAATCTTTTAAATTTTATTTTCTTGTCCGGTTGACATTTAAAATATTTTCAAGAATAAAAAAAATGCACAACAGTTTTTTGAAACGACAAAATTATTCAATATATAAGAATCTCGACAATGGATACATCGAAATGGGGGAAGGGAAGGGGAATCCAACCAAAGGTTGTATGAAAAAGAAAAGGAACAAAAAAATAAACCTATCCAAACATGGGCCACCTGATGACCACAGCCTCACCACCGTCAACCGAAATGGACCACGCCATGATGCACATATGATCTTCAAAACAGAGGAAGAAAAGTGGAACTTGATTGTGTTGAGAAGGCAACAAATTAAAGGGAGGAAAATTAAAGAGAGACGGACATAGAGAAACCATATTAGGCTTGGTGGAGCGGCTTTTTTCTCTGCTTTTGTCCAATGTGCCAATGCACAGCATGATCTCATGTCCAATCTCTATGTTTTTTTTTTTTTTTCCCACCAAAAAATGTGCTCGCGACATGAAAAACATTTTACATTGGAAACTATTTTATTCCCCATTTATGCAACCAAACAAAGGAAAATATATTACGTTAAAATAAATTAACGGAGCCTACAATAAAAAAAAATTTGTAAGGAGAATCAACCAAGAAGGAATAAAAGAAAAAATGAATACATTGAAAGATACTTCTACGTACCAGTAGAAAAAAAAAAAAAAACCGAGATTATTTAATTAAGATTATGATGAATTAATGGGGGGTAATAATACCTAGGCAGCCTAAAATTCCCTCATTCTCATGTTCTATTAATTATTGTTGATTAAGAATGAATGGTGTGCAGTAAAGAATTTGTGGGGATTTGTGAGATTTTAACGTAACGAACCATAAATGAGATTAGAGAAGGGATGTTGCTTAACGCATTTGGCATCTCCTTTTTTGGACACCTCCAAAACACACTCTATTAGTAACAATTAATTATTATTACTATTATTTTTTAATTTCTCTTTTTCATCTCACCTCGTATTGCGTGTAGAAAATCCCAGTGAGCGTGCACATTTTCTGGGCCCCATAGTTTGCGTAAATTCCAAGCCAATGTAACATTCTCTTCTCCCTCAAATTTAGTGAGAACTGTAATTATTGTCTAAGCTATTATTAATTAGTTGTACTAGTTTATTAAGAGCTACGCCTAATATTGTCAAAAGCATATGTTAATTAATCACGTTTATGTAGAGCCACTCACCCTTTACAGCGCTCATACTTTTATTGAAGTCAATTAAAGTGGGCAATTGAAACCCCAAAAAAAGCAAAAAACAACGCCACGTATGCATCCTTTTTTTTTTTTTTTTGGGGGGGGGGGGGGGGGGGGGGGGTTACGCAAAACAAACACTTCGAATTTCAGTAATGGTTTGTTATGGTTTAGAAATGATTTTTGCACAGAACAAGTACGGATGTAAACTGTAAATTCAATGAATTTTCGTGTACTTACCCAAAAAATAAAGGGAAATGCTAATGGGTGGGTGTCATAGTGCACCCGTTAAGAGTACAAAAAAATACAATTTAAAAGTACATTTGTTGTACTTTAAAATACATCTTTAAGTGTACTTTAACGTCCAAATGTACTTTTAAAGTGTATTTTTTTTGTACAAATGAGACCCACAAAAGTGTACTTTTTGTATCCTTAATGGGTGCACTATGACGACACCCGTTAGCATGACCCTATATAAATTAATTTTGGTGTCAAAAGTTGGGGACAAACGTAAACGATGGGAGATATGGTTGTTTGCTAGTGTTGGGACTTGGGAAAGATCGATCAGGTTATTTTTGCGTACGTGGGAAGTGAAGTTTTTTAACCACGGCGCAAGTTATACACCGCTGCCCATCATGTGGTTCATTTTCTTTTAGGAGTGATATTTGGGAATCCTACTTTTCCATTTTGTATCATGCCTTTTCCCAGTTTAAATGTTTTGCATCTGGTTGGCGTAGTTATCATGTCGTGTTGTATCGTGCTAATTTTTGAGAGCTGGTAGGTGTAAGTATGATGTCTGATCGTATCGTGCTTGGTCCTTGGATAGTGTTATTTCGGATTTCACATCCAAACACCTTTTAACTTTCGGCATGTCATATATTTCGACATACTTAAAATCGCGATAATATTTTCTCAATTAGTTGAAATTATGAAGTTAGACAATTAAAAAGGAACGGAATCGCTATCATTCTTCTTCCCGAATATATAACCTCGAAAAGAATGCGACTGAATCTAACCACGCCATTTAAAAATAATATACTCCTTTCCGTTTGCATAATGGAATTAGGTTTATGCCAAGTAATCTTAACTCACGAAAAAGAGTAATGCTACGTAAACAAATAGAAGCACATTGATGCAGATACATATGTATGTAAAATCTTTCAATGTATATGAGTCTCACACAATAGATGTGTAACCTACACAAAGCGATGAATCGGTGCCAATTTATTTGTCTTTTGGACACATATATATTCAGACAATGGATCAGAATTTCAAACCAAGGGTACCAAAAATTAAAAGTTCAACTAGAGATCTTACTACACTAGTCGATATATGGAGTTATATGGAGTTCGGGCCTTGTGGGGGTTCCAATTTAGTAAAGTCGTAAAAATGTACATAAGCGGGCAGTGCCGGTGCACCCCCATCTCACATGTAGTTCCGCCATTGTGTTCGAATCTTTGTCATTGCCCCTATTATTTTTGCACAAAAATTAATACACTCTTAGGATAAGAAATTTGGTATCCAACACTACGTCTAGGGGCAAGTGCAAGGCAAGAGTGTAGATAGAATGTAATTTTAGCTATTTCACTTGGATAATGATACGGGTACAGAAAAAAAGGGAACGAAAATGTACCGATCGCGTTCGGGGACCCACTTTTGGGTCCCACATGAGTGATAAATTTTGATTCAAACGGTGAGACTTTGGTTCGAGCACTTCCAACCGTCCGATTGAGCTGAAATTTTGTGGGGTCCCTCGGAAAAATGTTTTAAGAATAATGAACGGTTCGGATCACTCGTGTGAGACCCAAAAGTGAGTCCTCGAATGCGATCGGTACATTTTCTGTGCTCTCCGTTCTGTACGGGTAGCACTGTCCATTTCACTTAGTTGAAAAAAACAAATAAAAAAAAAAAGGCTCCAAGAGCCTCAACAAATGCAAATGTAAAATACTTCAATACATAGTGACTAAAAGTAGTTTTACCTAGATTCACAAGTTATTGATCGATTATTTTATTGTTTTCGCACTCTCTCTCTTTCCTCCCACCTCATCCCTTCTCTCAAATTAATTTTAAATAAAGAGAATATATGTATATTTTTATAGGATATTTCGCTTTCAATTTGATTTGATATGTCGAATTTGGAATGAGGTCAGAACTTGAACGGTTCAAACGGGTGAAAGTAGCGGAGGGCACGGCAAAGCACAGTGCATTTGATATTAACTCATAATAATCATAATCAGAATAATTAAAGTGCGCAAAAGTTAGCTTGAACACTTAATTATATAAGGAAAAAAAACTCAGAATAATCAGCTCCCATTTCCGTAGTCATTTTAATCCATATGACTTTTTTTCTTTTTTCTTTTTTTGAGGCCTTCTATCAGCATTTGGATTCGTGGACTCTTCACACGGGAACAAGTGCAGAATTTTCAATAATTTTTGCACAAACACAAATTCCAGGTGGACGAATATAAAAAATAAATAAGTTGAAATATAATCAATCCGTCATAGAAATTACATATATAGTATCAAAGAGATTTTTATCATCCTATACATTTTCAATATTATCGTAAATATTTATACCTGCATGGTATCTTACTATCTTATGCATTCTGCATCCATTTCAGATATTGCTACAACTGAAGTTAATATTGTCACTAGCTAGTAAAAAGTATTTTAAACGCAGCACAAGATACCAAGCCGACGTTGCACTAAAACCCGAGGTGCGGCTGCTTTACGCTCCAAAAAATTTAAATTTTATGGGGTCCCTTCTATTTCATTCGTTAGAATCTAAATATATATAGTAAAATACACTCAATGAATGCATGTTTATGCTAGGAAAGGTTTAGTTGGCATATGTGGTCTAGTCTTTCAACTGAATTCCCTCCGTTTTGGTTACTTTGTTCTTTGTTAAAAGACGATTAATCTTCCTATTGATGTACTTTATTATAATTAAATTTATAATATTACCGGTTATCATTTTCGCTATCAAATTGACCAAGTGCAATAGACTAGGGAAAGAATACATGATAAAGACAAACTAGCTTTGATATGTCATCTTTGAGAACTCCATTTTAGCTACTTTACTTCATCCTTTTTTTATTTTATTTTATTTTTTATATTATTATTATTATTATTATTATTATTAGTATTAAATTACATCGACATGGAAACCTAAACGTTCAAGATAGTGTTAATTAATCATGGAACACCATAAGAACATCCTCTCTCTTTTTATTTATCATAAAAAATCAACAACAATAATAATAATAATAATAAAATTCATAATAATAAGGTTTTATTTTGACGTAACACAATTAGTAACATCGATGACAGAATTCGGCCGTCCAAAAGACCAACATGTGGATCAAGTAGTAGTGAAAAGGGTTTTTTTTTTTTTTTTTAAAATTATTTTTTATTTTGGATTTGGTTGAATATTTATGAAGAAGAAAGAAGAAGAGATTAGGTGATCAGTTTTAGAAAGAAATTGGGTGCATCAATCATTATAAATACACTTTATGTATGTAGTTAAAAACAAAAACATCCTGATGTTAGGGCGGTGTCTAACCTCAATTAAACATGCACTTTAGTAGTTATGTCTTCTCCATCGATCTTTTTCCTTGGTTTTTTGTTTTTTGTTTTCTGCTTTTCCTAGGTCTTCATTTACTCCTAAATTTTGATAAACCCTTAGTCTCTTTCTGACCTCAAGCGAGAGGTCGTTACACTCGCGTCACCATGAAATATTGTATAATTTGGAGAGAGAGAGAGAGGCCGGTGATTGTGGCCAAATGATGGCTTATTTCATGGTCGGTCCAGACATTTGGAAAAGACAACTACGAATACTGGGTTAAAGATTTTTTACTTTTCTTTTCTTTTGGGGATCTCCTGTTATTGATTGGTTGTTGTTCTTCAGTTGTTGAAGGCTTGAAGCATCCTGATCCCATTATATAGAGGAGAAAGGATACAATACAAACCCGTATTTGGGTGTGTATCATATACACTCCTAAAATGTTACGAATTGATTACTTCTTATGAATAAAAATTTATGATTTTTTGTATAAAATTTATGAGATGCCCAAAAATGTTATGAATCATAGAGAAAATTTTATGAATCATATTGCTGAAAAGTTACAAGACACTAAAAAATGTGATGATTATCTGTGGAGTGATTGCACATAGTGCACCTTTTGCCTATTTTATAGTACATACCTCACATGTGCTTTTAAATAGTTTTTTCTCTCACTTTGAGAAATTTGGAAAATTTTCATATTTGTTCCTTTGATGCATTGATTAATAAAGGTTCTAAAGACTTGGACTTTAAATTGAGACCTGTATATATCTATAATGGAATAACCACATGAATTGACAATTAAAACCACGACGACGACGATAATTATAGAATGCATGAATTTGCATGTTCTCATGGGGACCAGTAGAAGGACACAATAATTCCATCTTTGTGAAGAGGTATTTGGATTAATAGTAATCATAGCAACCAAATAGGCCAACATTATTTAGTACTTTCAGTAGTACAAAAATTTTCAAGGACCTAGCTTTAATTCTCTCTCCCTCACTCGTCAATTATGTGAAGGGCTGCTTCTTCGCTTGTTGACCCCGCAACTTAGGAAGGCTGGAAAAAAGTCTCACAAAGTAGATGCAAATTCGGTGGAGATTAACTCATTGACCCCATTTCTTTTCTTGCATGACATGAGAGAGAGAGAGAGAGAGAGAGAGAGAGAGAGAGAGAGAGAGAGAGATGTACGTATCTGTGTGTCAGCGTGAGTTTCCACTACGATTTTTCGGTTTTTTTGGATTACAAATTGTCAAATCTGTTGATGTATGTGAAGGGATGATTCTCTGATATTAATAACTTGTAATCCAAAAATACCGAAAATACCGTAGTAGAAACTCAGCCTAAAGTACTACTCCTATGATTCAACTTTTCGGGTATTCGAGTTGTCATAAATTTACGTCTCATTGGACATCATTATAGGACTCAAGGCCAGCACATGCATTAAAAGGCTGGAAAGAAAAAGAAGAACGTTTGATGAATGCAATAGTTTTTGTTCCATTAGAAAGGAGAAACATATTTTTCCCCAAGTATTTTTATTATACTAAGTAACAATGATTCAAACATATTTGGATATTGTCGTTGTGCCTCTAAAAAACTGTGTCTGAGGAACATTTCAGATTTTCAGCATTTGCCTGATGGTTGGGGCTCAACATCAATAAGTTTGTTTTGGACGATAACAGGCATGCCTGATTTCATTGAAGTCTAAACACTTCTAATTATGCATGAGGATGAATAATTAAAGCTACCTGAAGAAATCACACCTAAATCTTTTGAGACTCGATAATTTAGAAGCACAGTCACTTTTGGTATCTAAAACAACCGGAAGCCACGTAAATCGGGTATGCCAAAGAGTTTCAAAATGAAACAAACATAAAACTTCAAGATTTCAGAGTCGGCAAACCTAGGGGAGGCCGACTCCAATATATATATTTTTATAATACTTGAAATATAAAATTATACGCGAATGATGTCACTGTAATGATCCCTAAATTGTGAATAAACTTTGTATGTTTCCAGTAAATTTTCATATAGTTTTACATCGCATCATGTATTTTCATCTCAGAAAAAGTAAATATTGGTATATCGGTTATAAGAAAAAGAACCAAATAGTTTTATAAGAAAAAGAACCAAATTGTCGTTGATTTTTTTTTTCTTTTCTTTTTGGCATTTTTTTTGGCATTCCTTGAATGAATGTGGTCTCCTCCATCATGTATACTGTATGGTCTTTGATATAGCCCAGCTGGATTAGCTTCCATAAATTCTGTGGGTCACTTAATACGAACTGTGCTAAAGCATCTGGATAATCCTTAATCTCCCTAATTAAATCCCACTTAACACTTAACGGAGTCAAAGCCCACTTCTCAGTCTTGCATTTGGTGGGTTATCAAGACCAGGAGGAGCCCATTTCTCTGATTGAAGAGTAACGAATTATATTTCGATGGAGTTCAAAAAACAGAAAAATAGGGTGCCGCAGAACTCCGCAGTTAAGTGGTGAGATATTACTAGGATGGGTGAGCTATTGGCATGTTGCACCCCTTTTTGTTAAAAAAAAGAAAAAGAAAATTGGGGTTTTGTCATCTCCTTTTCCTAGACATTGAAGGACATGTTAGATTCCGATAAAGAAAATTTTTCGAAAAGAGGCTAAGCTATATGTATGATATGGAGTATACAATTTAAGATTGTGTCGCCCTAGATTCAAGGAGAAATACACACAAAGAAAAATAAAAACATATGCAGTCGTGTGTGCGGGACAAAGAGAAAGAGGGAAAATTGATGTAGGGAAGCGTATAGGAAAAGATGAAACAAGGACAATCATGAACTAGAATTTAGATAAACTCTTTAAAAACTCAATTTTTACTAATTATTTCATCAACTGTTTAGCCCGAGGGTGTACATTATCCATCTATAGGCCAAGGAAACCCTAGGAAATAACCGAAAAAGGCAACACTTGTTGACTAAGCATAAAATAAAGAAAATTACCAAAAATAGAAAGATTTGAGTTAAAACGGAGTTGTATTGACCAAGTAATTAGCAGTTAGGTAATTTCCTAAATCGACAAATTTGACGATTCGGAGGCCCAAACAAAGGAATTGGGTTGACAACCACTGATGCCCATGGGTTTATAGACCGATGGGCCTCGTTTGTTGGGCTGTTTTGCATCAACCATAGGACCCGTGAACAAATCCGCCACAGGTCAATTTGACCACTTTTCTATCAAGGCTCTCCAACTAACGACATGAAACCATATCCGCATAAAAAATATTCATCCTAAAATTCTTGTCTGCTAAGTTGAATATAAAAACTAGAACAAAAAAAAAAAAAACTGGCAGAGATGAGCACGAAGTATGCCGGATCAGTTGTTACTAAGTACTGGCAATGATCAAAAGAGAGAATCATGAGCAAAAGAAGTTCATCCACCCATGAATATCAATTTGAATGAAGCCATTCGCAAAGAAGCCATTCGCTACAGTGACTCGCTGGGGTGGGCAAGTCACTGTAGCCCTCGCTTCCCTCTCTCTCCCCGCCGTCGTCGTCATTGCCAGAGATTAAAAAATGATGGCGATTGTTAAACTTGATCCTAAAATCGTTTTAACACCATAGGGTTGTAGCTCTTGTCAAGATGATGACGACGATGCAAAATCCGTCGCCGGCGGCTCACTGTGACGGTTGCACGCGCCGGACAAAGGAGCCGCATGCCTGAGACTGAGATCTACTCTCGGTGCATGTAGTGTACACGCCCGTGCGAGGCAAAGAGACAACGCGTTTGATTTTTTTTAAAAAAAACAAATAGCTACACTGCTGGGTACTACACTTGCTTGGAGCTAGCCAAGACACCTTTTTCTTGCCAAATTGCTAGAAAAAAGCTTAGGTTGAGGGAGATGCTCTTAATGATAACCCTGCTAGTGGATAAAGGAATCTTTAAGGGATTATCAATGCGTGCAAAAGTTTTTCGAGCACCCTTAATCGCGTGAAAGTTGTTTCAAGCACCCTTAATCGTGCGAAAGCTATTTCGAGCATTCTTAATTATAAAAAAATATATACTCCTTCCGTCCTTTTTTTATAGTTGATTATTCCATTTTGGGCTATCCCTTAATAAGTGTGTGTTTTGAAAAGTTAATATGTAAAAGTTTGTACAATTATTATTTTGTCATTTAAAAAAAATTGTGAGTAAAGAGTTAATGTGTAAAACTGAAGGATAATTTAGGAAAGTGGAAGTAAAAGTTGATATGAAAAATGTAAAGTGAAGGTAAAAGTTGATGTAAAAGGTATAATGAATGTCTCTTTTAATAAGTTAAATTTGCCAAGCAACATATTTGAAAGAGTGAATTTTACTTATAACCCTCAATCTATGCACACTTTTTCTATATCATCCTCAAACTAAAAAAATCACTCATGTCGTCCTTCAACTATTCAATTTCATCCCATTGGGTCCATTTGCAAACTTCTGTTAGGGGAGTGGATGGAAAGTTGCACATGTGCACCTCACATGACCTCCTAAAGGGGCAGAATTGTCATTTCTAGGCATCTTTCTCCTCCACTACAGAATTGGCGCCTGATGTCCTCCAATTTCCTTACATCTAACCTAACCCATTGTATATATAACATAAAGGGGAAACCAAAAATAGAGTAAGGTAAAATCTCTCTCTCTCTCTCTCTCTCTCTCTCACACAAAAAACCAGGTCTTTGTTTTGATTTCTCTCTCTCCCCTGCTGTTTCCACGACTTCTTCTTCCCCTGGCTTTGGTATGAATGTCCTCAAGGTTTGTAGGATTAGTCAGAGCTCCGCGAATCAACGTGCTGGTCGTGCTGGGAGAACTGAACGGGGAAGGTGTTATAGACTTTATTTGGATTAGTCAGAGTGGGCAATGAAGAAGATAAGCTTAAAGTGATATGTGCAATCGAGTAAAGTGACATCATCGTTGGAGTTTTCTCCCACATCGCCCAAGCAACCTCGACATCGACGGCTTCTCCTCCTTTGTTGTAACTTTCCTCTTCTTTTCTTCTCTGTCCTCCATGGAGCACATAAATTGTTTATTAGGGTCGATCTGTTGGGAAACGAATCGCAGAACCTAGTAATTACGCCTACAGATTAAACAATAAAAATAAACACAAACCCTACGAGGCGGAATTAGGGTTTACCTCTCATCTGTAAACACGAACGCTGGTTGACTAGTTTATTTTAGAACTTGACGGATCCGATTACTGTATGCAAAAAACTCTGCTCGACAGTACCTCATGATCTTCTGCCATATTCCCTTATATCTCGATCATGTAGCCAAGTGTGGACTTCTACGTGATCTCTTTGTTCTCTCTCTCACAGCCTCTATTCTAATTTTCTGAATGACTGTTATGTGACCTAGAGAACCTAACGATATATTTATAGGGCTAGAGTAGGGACCTGATGAGAAATAAATCCGGGCTCCTTGTGTAAATAAGAAAACCTAATTCCACCCGGATTCTATTCTTATTTCACAAATTATAATTCACACCACTAAAGAATTATAATTGCACTCCCATCGTTATCTCGATTATATTTCGAGCTCCACATTATTAAATACTTATTAATCTCCCCACGTTAAGATTACAGATACCTGTTGATTAAATGTCGATTACTAACAATCTCCCACTAATCAACATCTTATAAAACACCTTGAGACTAACCACTTAACTTATTCGATATGTCGGATACAAAAATCCACCTTCAAGGTTTGACATAATCGAAGTTTATAAGCTTACTCATGGAGGTATCATCAATCCCTGACGGGACGTGGATTTCATCAATAATTAATATCCATATATTTCATGCATATAATGTCGTGAGCCAACTCACCAAGACTATTGACTGTGAAAAAAGATCTCACTTTATAATGAATCAAAGTCAACAGCATTAAATGTATATATGTATTAATTATATCCGGATTAAGAGCATAAGTATTCTGAATAACTATAAGGTTCTAAATGTCTTAAAATGTCAGTACTAAGACAATTACTTTAAAGTGGTCCGGTTCAATACACACAAAAATGTACTAGCACAATGGGTCGGAACTAGAACCATTCCCTGTAGTCAAGACAAACCTACTTAAACATTGTACTACAATCCTACTGATGGTGTGTCAAATTCCATCTAAGATTGTGAACCAAAACTTATATTCCACAAGAACCGATGATCCAATCTTCTGTGTGTAAGCCATACTCTACACACTGGATCATCTACTATGTAGAATAAAAGACACATGCACAACGTACAATTATATCATGCAAACATTGCCCATAATAGATTCTCATCAAAAAAGGGATAAAACTGATTAATAATTAACTAATTAAATATTAATCCATTACATCAAAGCATGACTTTTAGTATAAGTTTCTAACAATCTTCCACTTAGACTCAAAATCAAGCTGCCACGCATCTCACTTCCATTCCCTTTACGTGACTATCAAAAGTCTTGGTATGTAAGCCATTCGTAAAAGGATCTGCTAGGTTGTTTGTTGATGCAATCTTGGTCACAACTACATCACCTTTTTGTATGATCTCTCGAATTAGGTGATACTTACGCTGGATGTGTTTCCCCTTCTTATGAATCTTTGGTTCCTTCGAGTTAACAACTGCACCACTATTGTCACAATAGATTGAAATTGCTAACTGCACCGAAGGTACTATTTCTAGATCCATCAAGAAGTTCTTGAGCCAAACGGCTTCTTGGCTGCTTCAGAAGCTGCCACATACTCGTCCTCCATGGTGGAATCAGCAATACATGATTGCTACTCCTCCAACTCATGGCTCCACCTCCTAGGGTAAACACATATCTCGATGTTGACTTTCTGGAACTCTTATTTGATATAAAATCTGCCTTTGTATACCCACAAGGCACTAGACTATCTGACTGGTACACCAACATATAATCCTTAGTTTTTTTCAGATACTTGAATATACATTTTATACAAGTCCAATCTTCTTGTCCAGGGTTAGACTAAAATCTGCTAACCATGCCGACAACAAAGCAAATATCAAGTCTAGTTCATAGTATAGCATACATGAGGCTTCCTATTGCTGAAGCATTAGGAACTCCCTTCATTTTCTTCATCTCCTCAGATGTCTTAAGACACTGATCCTTGGATAGATTGACTCCGTGTCTAAAATGAAGCAATCCTTTCTTGGAATCCTGCATGCTAAAACGGGCAAGGATCGCATCGATATAGGAAGCTAGAGAAGCCCAACATCCTTTCCTTGCGATCTCGCAAAATTTAATCCCAAAGATGTGATCGGCTACTCCTAACTCCTTCATATCGAACTAGCTGGATAACCACACCTATACCGAAGATAACACTCCCACATCGTTTCCGATGAACAAGATATCATCCACATATAACGCTACAAGCACCACCACATTTCCGTTGCACTTCTTGTACACACACGACTTATCCAGACATTGATCAAAACCAAAAGATTTGATTACTTGATCAAAACGGATGTTCCAAGACCTAGATGCCTGCTTAAGTCCACAAATGGACTTCTTAAGCCTGCACAACATGTGCTCTTAATTTTTTGCCAAAGTTCTGCATCTTTATCTTGTAGTGCCTCTTTGTAGTTTCAGGGTTTGGCATGTTGTTCTTCAGAGATCATATCACAAGATTCTCTCAACAACATATACCGATTGGGTGAAAAATAACCCTCCCACTACGACAAGGTACAAGTGTGTTAACAACAATTTCATGTGATGTAGCCTCTTGTACTATTGGTGTTGAAGAAGTCTGTGCCGGTTTATTTTCTCTCAATTCTTCTAGAACAATCTAACTACTGTGCTTGTGATCTATGACATAGTCTTCCTCTAAGTATCAAGCATTGGTGCTAACAATGACCTTATGATCCTTAGTACTATAAAATAGAGCAACTTTCGTTCCTTTAGGGTACCCCACAAAAACAAACAAATTTGTCCTTGATTCCAATTTATTTGCTTTCCCTTTCTGCACAGTGCTAGACTACCCCAATTATGAACATGCCATAGACTAGTTTTATCTACAACTTCCGTGAAGAACAGATTTTCCAATTCTGATGTTTAGTGGGTCAAAACAGCCTTGCAATCTGACCCTAAAAATCTGAAAAAATTCTGCTGCGAGCCAAACATTATTTTTTCTTGACAAAACTTATCTTCTTGTTAAAAAAGATTGTTTTCTCCGTATTGTATGCCCCATTACAGAAACTGTAATCTTACAACAAATCTATATATCTAAAACGATACAACTGAAGAAACAAAGATTACATCAAAAACTTATGTCTCCCACATACTACTATTACAGATTACAAAACTAAACTTGTAATAAAAAACAGTAATAGTAACCACTCATAAAACAATTACAAAGCATGGGATCCAATCACGCAATCAAAAACATGCGTGGCCATAATAGTGGGATAATCGATTCTGCAAAACAGACGTTAGAACAAACTAGAACTGTGCAAAACAACGGTTAGCACAGTTCTATATCTATGTTCTACGGACAACATGGCTTATTTAATCCATACGCATGATTACAGCCTGTTCTAGTACCACTGTTGGGAAACGAATCCCAGAACCCAGTAATTACGCGTACAGATTAAACAATAAAAATAAACACAAACCCTACGAGGCGGAATTAGGGTTTACCTCTCATCCGTAGACACGAACGCTGGTTGACTAGTTTATTTTAGAACTTGACGGATCCGATTACTGTATGCAAAAAACTCTGCTCGACAATACCTCATGATCTTCTGCCATATTCCCTTATATCTCGATCATGTAGCTAAGTGTGGACTTCTACGTGATCTCTTTATTCTCTCTCTCTCACAGCCTCTATTCTAATTTTTTGAATGACTGTTATGTGACCTAGAGAACATAACGATATATTTATAGGGCTAGAGCAGGGAGCTGAGGAGAAATAAATCCGGGCACCTTGTGTAAATAAGAAAACCTAATTCCACCCGGATTCTATTCTTATTTCACAAAATTCTATTCTTATTTCACAAATTATAATTCACACCACTAAAGAATTATAATTGCACTCCCATCTTTATCTCGATTATATTTCGAGCTCCACGTTATTAAATACTTATTAATCTCCCCACGTTAAGATTACAGATACCCGTTGATTAAATGTCGATTACTAACAGGATCTAGGCGGGTGATGTGAATCAAACAACAGTTAACTGTTCCTTTGTCTTCAAAATTATTAGGGTTTCCTTTCTTCTTCCTTGAATTGGTTTAATTCAGGGGTTGGTTTCAGAGAGGAGAATGGACAGGGAATGGCATTTCTGCCCTTTCATTTGCCTTGACCAAGTCACGTGCTAGGCACGTGGTCAACTTTTCGTCCACTTTCCTAACAGAAGTTAGCAATTTGACCCAATGGGATGAAATTGAATAGTTGGACGATGACATGGGTGATTTTTTTAGTTTGAGGATAATATAGAAAAAGTGTGCATAGTTTGAGGGTTATAATAAGTAAAATTCACTCTATTTAAAAAGGGAGAGGGAGTATATCTTATGAAATGTCCTACTAAATGGAGAAAGATAAAACCACCCCTAGCAGATGTAGTGCAACTCAGTTTCACAAATAGATTTTTCCCAAGCAAATGTTTACTGATCAACAATTTCTCACATAGATCAACCTTGGAAAGCGACAGCAGAATAAATGCAGCTATTGGGGAACTTGCATTGTGAACCACCAGATTCTGATTTTTCCAGGTAAGCAATAGAAACTGGAGGTGTTAGGCTAGATAACCAGATTCTGCATGACACGTGTCAACCCAACAGCCAATGAGACATCTACCCATCCAATCCTTCAGGATAAGCCTCTTCATGCGTTAACAAGTACTAGTTCTCCCATCCTCCAGTAGGCATTCAAACCAGAATCAAAAACCACAAATTGTAAGCACGAAAAAACTGCCCACAAATGGCCTCCTCTGTTTGTGCTTCTTCAGCTATTGCAGCTATAGGCCTCTCTTCCCCCAGGTAAAAGAATAACTTGAGAAACTATGATTGTTACGTAGATAACAGAAATGCAAAAGAATCTTAAGATTGTGTTTGGATCAAGGATTTGTAGAGACGTTTGTCGAGGGAAAGGAGCTTTAATTGGTTATAGAAAATTTCTTACATTTTCTTGCCCATATGCAAAACCCTGTAAGAAAAAGATACGCGTATCACTTACAAAGTCTCGATCCAAACACAACAGAATGTCCATTCCTGGAAAATAGTCTATTAAGTCTGGTGATGCAATTACAGTTCCCAGAAGAGTGGATCAATTGTGGGAGCAACAAAGGCTTCTTTCTTTGGAGGAAGAAAGCTGAGCCTGAGAACATACACAGCGCCAGCAAGAACACGGTCGGTAACCGTTCGCGCCGCTGCAGCTGATCCCGAGAGGCCCCTTTGGTTCCCAGGCAGCACCCCTCCGCCATGGCTCGACGGCAGGTTCAGTATCAATTATCTCTCTCTCTCTCTCTCTCTCTCTCTCTATATATATATATATGTGTGTGTGTGTGTGTGTGTGTGTGTGTGTGTGTGTGTGTTTGAATCTGAAGCAAAACCCTTTTGGTGCAGCCTCCCCGGAGACTTCGGATTTGACCCCCTTGGCCTTGGTAAGTCACAAAAGCTCAAGAACTCACTTTTTCAACCATGGACTTTTGTATTAGTCATAACTTTCCAATAGCAGATTTTGGATGTTGGTGCCTGCCAACTTGTTTGGCACAAATTTTTCCGAGTGGAAAAACTCTGCTACCCTTCTTTGAGAACCAAGCTACATATTCGTTCTCCTTGACAACCGAGCTTTTCCTGCCCTTTTTTACAAGGCAAAAACACTTTAAAAAGGCTGCTTGAAAGCTAATTCTTAGTAGTCCTCATTTGTATGCTAAATTCTGCTCTGAAGAATCAGCTTTTATCAAACTAAAAGCTTTTACCAATACGGAATCGATTCAGAGACTGATGAAAGCAAGTTGAAACTTGAAACAGGATCTGACCCGGATACATTGAAATGGATGGTACAATCAGAGTTAGTCCACTGCAGGTGGGCCATGTTGGGCGCTGCTGGTATCTTCATCCCTGAGTTCCTAACCAAAATCGGAATTCTCAACACCCCATCGTGGTACACTGCTGGCGAGCTCGAATACTTCACTGACAAAACCACTCTATTCATTGTGGAGCTGATTTTCATTGGGTGGGCCGAGGGGAGGCGGTGGGCAGATATCCTCAAGCCGGGTTGTGTGAATACAGACCCTATTTTTCCCAACAACAAGCTGACCGGGACAGATGTTGGGTACCCGGGTGGGCTCTGGTTCGACCCGCTTGGCTGGGGGAGCGGTTCGCCTGAGAAGGTTATGGAGTTGAGGACAAAGGAGATAAAGAATGGACGGTTGGCTATGTTGGCCGTGATGGGTGCTTGGTTCCAAGCCATCTATACGGGTACCGGACCGATTGACAACCTCTTTGCTCATCTTGCTGATCCTGGTCATGCCACCATTTTTGCTGTAAGTATAGTAGGCCTCAAAATCCTACAATCTCTGTAAATCAAGTACTCAACAGTCACACACGAAAACATACATACCGATCAACATATTTGAATCTATCTCAGATATGCATGCACGCAAGGGAGACATACACATAAATACCTATAAAGACCATGCTGTGAATTGAGATGCACAAATTAAGACACCAATGTCAATATAAGTAACGCCTCCAAAAATCAAAATTTCTGTAACCTTTAAATCCATTTTCATATGTGTGCACAAAAATTATACATATTTTATTCACTCATATATGCGATGCACATATGAATGACATGAATGACAATCTTCTCTTTTTTTAAGATATAGCATGGAGATCTATAAAGGCCATCTTGTTCATTGACACATGCGAAGCTAAGTACAAAAATTTTCTTAGACAAAATCGAAAGTAAATTCAAATGTAATGAACGCAAGTTGTTTGATAAGAACATTAGATAAAAAAATAAAATAACACTAAAAGTTTCAACGGAACTACATCCAACCCAGTGTTTGTGTTAACTTCTTTTATGATGAATTTCAGGCTTTCAGCCCCAAGTGAAACGAGCAAGGGTTGCATATCAAAACTGGGATTTTGTGCTGGAGGAACAATTCACAAACATCTTTGTGCAAAGAAGGAATTAGGCATTTGGTTTTCTAAGTTTGATATCTGTATGGCTAGAATTTGCATTACCTATCTGTCTCTGTCTGCTGTAGAAAGATCATGCGATGTACAAACAGCTCTTTGCTTAAACATGACCACCGCCACTATAATTCAGGAAGTAATGAAATTTTCATGTAACTAACAATGTGCATGATGACAGAAACCCAAAACTGGCAATGTTCCATCTTTGCCGATCACATCATGCGTTATTGTGCATCCCATGATTTTGGCATGAAGAGAATGTCTTGTTACTCATCAAATGCTCAATTGGTAAACAATTCTACGGATCCATAGTTCAGAAGCAAACTACAACTTCTCTCGCATAAGGAAGAATTCTAATCGATACTGCCGAATCTTATAATAATACTCATCATTTAGCATTGGTCAGCCATCAGTCTACGTCCAATATTTTTCATGCTGTTCCAACTAGACATAAAAAGATTATGGGGATCTGGGGATGGTACCCATTGAGGAGACAATAGTTACGGAGTTCTTTTTTCCCAGTAGACTCAGATTCCATGGAAGTATAAAATAACAGCAAGACATTAATTCCGTTAAGACTAAGTCTTCACTCAACGTGCTACCTGTCTTTTGCCCACACGATATCTAAACAACATCAGAATCCTTGGCCAGGATAATCCAAGTAAAACCTCTTGCAAAGCACCAATGGTAAAGGCCATCTCCACTCAAAAGTTTTCCGTACCATGGCATTATCATGACACTGTACTGCAAATGCAAAAACTGTGTGCCCTCTGAATGAAGACGCTTCAAATGTTGAACGTTGATTTACTGTGGTATGGTTAAGTGAAAATAAAGCTAGCCAAAAAGGCAAAATGAGGAGTCATCCACCGGTATAGTGTACACAATGAGATGCCTCATACTTTACCCTCATCTAAAAATTTACCGTTTCGGTTTCATCAATGCCAATCCAAAGTTGCCAACTTTTATGACTCACTAAGATAGCAGGAAATGAAGTGTAAATTAAACTTGAGCAACCAAGCTCTAATCCCTACTTATTTACAAACATTACACACATTCGAGGCATAAAGAGTTAGAAGTAAAACAAGAACATGCTAAAAGAGACACCAGAAGAGAAAGGAAGGTCATGATCTAAGGACGAGAAAGGAAACTCCGATGCAGAGACAGATTTCTCAGCAACCATGCTAAATGGAGATGTGGGAATCTGTCATTCATATTTGTTGAGGTCAATTTGTTGGCTTGGTCATGTCTAAAAAGAAAAGAGTTCAACCCCCAAATTCTAGTACTACAATAGAGCAAGCTCAATCCAACCTGTTTCCATTTGGGAGATTATTTAGTTCCCAAGGATAATGTTAGGAGGATTCATGTAGCCGACCCCGATTGATTGGGACATAAGGCTCGGTTTGGTTTGGTTTTGTGTAGTTTAGGATAATGTTAGGAATTTATACTAAAACCATGCTTGTATATGATGAATAAATATTTGTTTGGTTATTTATTAATCGGTGAATTTCATTTTTTATGAGAATCTTTTTTGGGAAAATGTTTGCATGATGTGATATGTTGTGCATGTGTTTCTTATTTTGCAAAGTACATGATCTGGTGTATAGAGTTTGGCTTACAGAGGGAAGATCGGATCAACTATTCTTAATTCCAAGATTTGGTTCACAGTCTTAGATGGAATTGGACATACCATTTTTAGGGTTGTAGCTAGGGGTGGGAATTTTCGACATGACATGAACCTGACAAGAAGTTAGCGGGTTAGGGCTGACTATTTCTGACACGGAACACGAATATGACACGACACGATAACACAAAAAGCAAAAAGTTTGGGTTAGGGTCGAGAGAATTCTGGCCCGAACACAAGATATGACACAGCACAAATACGAGATAACACGACCTGCGGGGAATGGTACAATTTCTAACTCATTCTGCTAGTACACTTTGTGAGTATTGAATGGGACCGTCTTGGGATAATTGTCTTTGTACTGACATTATGAGACTATTAAACACCTCATGGATATCATGAATGCTTATACTCTTAACCCAAAGATAATTAATACACATGTGCATTTAACATTGTTGAGTTTGATTCATTAGAGAGTGAGATCCTATTTAGGGTCAATAGCCTTGGCGAGTTGGGTCACTACACTACATGTATGATAGCTATTAATAATTAACGGAATCCATGTTCCGGTGTGAGTTCAATCGAACAGAGAGAAACCAGAGTGTAGCGAACGTGTTGCAAGAGTTAAGGTAAAACCCTAATTCTGCCTTGTAGGGTTTTTATTTTTTTATTGCCTAATATGTACACATTATCGCTGGGTCTTGGGATTCTGTCCCAACAACTAATGCCACAACCCATCTTCCACCAACATTGTTTGGGGTCCACACATTTTGATGGCCAGAACCATGGACAGAGAGGTGGGGACTTTTCCCCTCGGGCCTAAATAATTTACATTCTAATAACCTCAAGCTGTGTCATACTGCCACTGCCAAACAACTTTGTTTCAACTGACTCACTAACTTCAAAGGGCAAGTGGTATTTGGATTTTCAGTTAAGAGCTTAAGTCACCTTTTTCATTTTCTGTATGGCATGGTGATTGATTCTGAGATGTCTTTTCTTCTAATATAACAAAGCAAACAGAGAACAGATAAAAGCCAGCACTGTACAAGGATACAGAACTAACTTCTGTCCTTTGACTGATAAAGTGTGCATTTCAGGAACGTATGGAAGCAAGTGTGCTACCTATGTGGTATTTCTACGGATTTGCATAGCTGAGATGCTGATATCTCTTGGCTTATTGGGAAATTCAGTGGTAAATCCTTCAGCAATTTAGTTTATGAAGCTCTTGGGTTGCCATGGTCTATTATTTTGATATGGCAAGAAAAGAACTATGGAGTCTTCCAAAGACCCCCTTCCTCTCCCCTAGAGAATTATTTTGATGATCGTACCAAAAGTACTCAATTCTCTTCTGTAGAACAATGTGCCCTTAATTCCACGATATGCAACCTTTGACAAATCCCCTCTAGGATTTTTGTTTCAGCATCTTCGCTGATTGTTTGTTAGAAAGGTTCTCCTTCCATGTTTTTTTAAGGTTCTCCTTCCATGTATTTTGTAAGGTTGTACATTCAACGGAATGCTTGCTCACCCAAAAAACAGGTGCGGATTTTCTTATTGGAAAGTTTCAAATCCTTGAGAATACAAGTTAGTACTTTTGAAAACGAAAGAACTTTCCAAGATCATTACAACTTAGGAAGAGTTTAATTTGGTAATGGATCTCATCCACCACCTAAATGGATCGGGTAAATGAGTTCTACTTGGTGGCACATGAGTGAATTTCATCTTCTAATGGCAGAAGGTGTAACCCAGTGGTCACTAGTCATATGCTTATCAAAAAAGAAGCCTAGATCTATCTTCTTTGCACATTTTCAAGTCCATCAACAATGGGCTGAAAAAGAAAATGCTCAAATGGCATGAAACGCCACACTCAGCTGCAATACTCATGTTACTGGAACAGAGTGAAAAAATGAAGAAATTGCTGATAAACCCAGTAGAAGAAAACCCATTCTTCCACAAAATACCAGGATTTTTGGTTAGTCATTTAAATCTACATGCGTCAATAGCAGTTTAAAACTGCAAAACAGATTCGCATGATTATAAGTTCTTGAATGATGCATGTAATAGACGTTGGCATGGCTAAACCAGCATTCTTCTGATCAATTTTTTGATCACCTTTCCTACTCCCTTTGACCTTTTTGGTCCAAGTCCTTAATTATGTTCACTGGAGAAAGATTGCTTAACAAGCCACTTTGATGCTGTTGATATGATATTAAATCAGTCTTACATTTTAATACGGAATTTGTTTACCCAGTTCAATCACCGAAATAATGTTCACCGTCACTTGTTGCAAGTATCAGGTTAATTAATTTCCTTCACATGAAATCATAAAAGTACAATGATTCTATGGAACTATTACTGATAGCAATGAGATTCAGTTGAGAAATCATCAAGTAATTGCGTCAATTGCGGGAAATTTAAGTCCTTCCAAACAGCAGACTGCCTTTAAAGCCAGAGAATTTTGTAAAATAAGCCATTTCCATGTTTACCTTCTTCAAATGTACCATTCACACTCAGATTCTAGGCCCAAGAGTAAAAGGTTTCATCCTTGATCACAGGCCAATATTAACCAAATAAACACCATAGAATACACAAATATCCTCCCAATTTACACCATGCCCAGCGTGTGATCGAATATCAACAATCAACATTTTAGGCACAGACATGTTTTGCTTTGCCGTTCATAGGATGGAATAAGATGCAGCTTCTTTCAATGAATTCTCAACCAATAAACATCACTCCCAAGTTACAATAACATTTTTTCCTAATCAATCAGTCATCAACCATTTTTCTTTTTGGTTTGCTCCAAACTTTAAGTCAGCAACCTAGACCAGCTTAGGGCAGATTAGGAAATAATTAAACACAAAACAAACGAAATCCATTGTAATTGTGGGCATATGCAGCTAAAGCTCAGCTTTGGTTCAGTTCAAGTTGTCCGGTCAATTGGGCCTCTCAAAATGACCAGGGTTAGCTAATTTGTTAGGTCAATATACTGAAACAATGAGCATCAAAGATCATGGGACACAAATATCATCGTTTAGTAAAGCTTCTTATATCAATTCAGCGACGTGAATACAAATCCAATAAATTACCCCTCTCTTCCTTTTCAAGTATTACCAACATATAAAAATACAATTCCAATACAAAATAAACAACTAAAGTGAGAGAATTTGAATATATATTCTGTAAAAGAAGAGACAGCTTACGACGACGGACGATTAGGGGGACGAACAGAAATATGAACAGGGATGGGGCGACCCGTACCCGTTCCACCGCAGCTGCTGCAAGCCATGCGACCCGACCCGGAACAACTCCGGCAGCCGAGGTCGCCGTCAGACCAGCGGGAGCAGAGGCAAGAGACCCTGCCAGAGCCGTTGCAACTCTGACACCTCGGACCCATCATGGTGGGCTTCTGGTCTATCAACGACTTGACAAGAACCGCTCCGGCCAACACGCTTAGACCCGTCGCCAGCTGAGTCAACACCATTGGACCCTTATGTTCAATTTCTCTAATCAACAAGACGGTATTTTTACCAGTAGGAGAGGATGACACGAGGAGCGAGAGAGAGAAGAGTGAGAGGTGTGAAATGAGTCGTTTGATTCTTCTTTCTTGTAAGCGAGTTTTTTGGGTAACGGAGTAGGAATGGAAGTGGTTATGGTTTGTACGCGTAGATGAGACTACAGTTGGTGGATTTCGATTCTCGTCGGGTTTTGGACGGTAGTTAAGATGTTTTCGGGGCAATGCTTGTTGCCTCTCTTTCTTCTGAGCGCTTCTCATCCCCGTAATTTGGATGATTTGGAATTTTGCGTGTGTACGGGACCGGCTCTATGATTCTCGTCAGGTTATGGTTTGAGTATACCACTAGTGATGCTATAAGATTTTAAGATTTTTAGAAGTTTAAAAGCAAAATTAAAGAGTAGGTCTTAGGTCTTCGTAAAAAAAAAAAAAATTAGTACAGGTGCGTATATATAGGGTGAAAAGATTAAACATGGTATTTTAGTTTCGTAATTTAGCAAAAATATATTTTAAAATTTTTAAATAAACCAAACATAACAACGTATTGTTAATACTATGTGTTTTCTCTAACTAATTATGGGGTTGTTCCAATTTGTGAGTAAAAATAAATTATTTTGGTTTCTTTATTGTCAACAATTATTTATTTGTGAAAAATAAAGTAGAGAAAATAAAAAAAGTAATCAAAATACTTATTGTGTGCAAAATATTTGAACTTTGGACTTGATTAGTTATCTACAACCACTAAAGCATAACTTATGTGGTGCATGAGTTTTGCTTTACATTAGATCAAATAAAAAAATATTACAAAATAACACTTGGCCAGGAGTTCAACCCAGGGCAACTAACTCCAACTACGAGTGTACAAAAAAAATTATGATCCGAACCGATGAACCGGTTGTTTTTTTCGGTTTTTTTGTTTGACCGGTTCAGTTCGGTTCCTGATAGTTTAAAATTTTTAAATCCAGTTCGGTTCTCGGAACCAGTTTACGTTTATATCTTAAAAATGTAAGGCAGAGAGATCGATCTCGAGACCTTATGCGTGGGAGGCGCATTCACTCCTTGCAGTGAGTAGGAAAAAATATATATTTAAAACTTCATAGAGAGCCTTTACTATATATATACACTTATAAATTATAAAACCCAAAATGTATTTTCTACTTTACCCTTCTCGACCTCTCCTCACTCTCTCTCTCTCTTCTGGGAGATCTCAATACTCCATCACACCGCCCGACTTCCATCACGCCACCCATGCAGCCCGACTCCCATCCTCTCTCACACCAAGATGGAGATCATCGTCGTCGTTCACTCTCCCTCTTTCTCGAGTCTCGAGATCTGTTCGCCTCTCTCTCTCGCGCGATCTGTATATATGTGCGTGTATACATATGTATATATCTGTAAATCTATATATCTGTATATATATGTATATACATTTGTAAATCCAGTTGTATATATCTGTAAATCTGGTTGTATATATGCATATATGTTCGTATTTTTTTTTTTTAACAGAGATGTATGTTTTTAGTTTGGTACCGATCTATTCTCGTTGTCTCTCTAGGAACCTAACCGACCTTCGAAGCGGGACGAACCAGGATGAACCGAACCGGAACCGAATCGACCTCTAGAAATCCGGTTTCGGTTCTATGGTTCCTCCGAAGCGGTTTTGCTCAGTTCACTCAAAATCCCCTCCGAACCGAACCGGTTACACCCCTAGCTCCAACTAGGGTTGAAAGTGCGAACCGGACCAGATTGGAAACCGGACCGAACCGGCCGGTTTGGGACCTCTTTTAACTTAGCCGGTTTGGTCCCGGTCTCATGATATGGAAAAACCAGAAAATCGGTCCGGTTCCGGTTGTAAGGGTCTAAAAAACGGGCCCGGCCCGGACCGGACCGGACCAGATATATAAATATATAAAATTATATAATTTTATTTTATTTCTTTTCTCCTAACTTAACCGGTTAACCCTAAATCTAAAACACATCCCCCCACCCCAGTACCCCGTCGCACTCTTCCCTCTCACTCTCTCTCTACCTCATCTCTTATTCTCATCGTCTTTGACTCTCCGGTCCTCCACGACACCACTCACTGCCAGTACCTCTCTCTCTCTCTCTCTCTCTCTCTCTCTCTCTCTCTCTCTCTCTCTCTCTCTCTCTCTCTCTCTGTGACTCTGTGTCTCCGTAGTCCATCCAATTCTTCTTCTTTTCTCTCTCTCTCTCTCACGAACGGTCGGCCGAACCCTCTCGATTGACGATTTCTCTCATTGTTTCAGATATGAAGAGGAAGAAATCACCACTTACAGACCTGAGATAGAGCCACTGATACGCAACTGATCCATAGTTCGGGTAGTCAGGTACGGTCATACGACTCATACCGTGTATGTCCACCCATACGCGCGACTGATCTGTGGTTTTTGACATGTTACAGCTTTTAGTTTTGATGGGTTCTGTTTGTTCTTCGATCGTGGTTAGCTTACAATTTCATAACCCATACAAATATAGCTTAAAATTTCTAAGTGAATTTGAACAAAGTTTGATGATTTGACTCTGTGTTTGATAGTGGTTTTTGACTCTGTGTTTGATAGTGATTTGACTCTGTTTTTTTTACTGTGTTTGATGATTTGTGTTTCAAAGTTTAAAAAGAATGAGGACTGGGAATTGTTTGACGAATTGCATCCCAGAGAGCTGCATGTTATTAGACATGAATTTGATGGGTTCTGTTTGTAAATGGTCTATGTATCTTTGATGGAATCTGTTTGTAAATGGTCTATGTATCTTGGTTTCTGAAATTTTCACACTGCTGTCCTATTTCTGTTGTTCAAGTCAAATCAAATTTGTTGTGTTGTTGCTTGTGGGCTGTTGCTTGAAAGTAAAGTTCAGCTAGCTTAAAGGTAACTCTACTAACTCTCAGGCGGCGGGGCCATTTTTATTTCGCAATTTTTAGTTTTATCAGGCGGCGGACCGTTTTATCATTGTTTGAGTGACTGTTAGATACTTAAATGTGATTGAAATTAGACTATTTTATCTTTGTAGATGGATAATTCTGAAGTACCCATTGTAGTGGATGATAATGAACCAAATGACAAAGATGGGGTTAATGTTGATGATAATCAGAAATTTAAAAAGAAGAAGACATCTGTTGTATGGGATCATTTTACTACAATTCCAAAGAAAGAGGGTGATATCAATTATAAGCCCAAGGCTAGTTGCAATTATTGTGGCCAAGTATATGCTGCTGATTCGAATTTGGTTGTGACATCGTCAATGAGAACCCATTTTCAGAAGTTATGTAGAGAATATGAAAATAGCGAGTATAATCTCAAGAGGAAAGGGGATAAGAGGCAAAAAACCCTATCGTTTGACGCATGTAACAGGCTTACAAGTTGGTCCTTTAGTGTGGATGCAAGTAGGAAGGCATTGGCAGAAATGATTTTGATTGATGAACTGCCATTTAGTTTTGTTGATGGTCAAGGTTTTAGAAAGTTCATGCAAGTGGTGCAACCAAAGTGGGGAAACATCCCATGTAGAATTACAATTGTGAAAGATTGCATTCACTTGTGTAAAGATACGAAGAAAGGTTTAAAGAAAGCACTTAAGGACCAACGAATTTGCCTTACCACAGACACTTGGACTTCTCTTCAAAACCTCAACTATATGTGTCTTACGACCCATTTCATTGATTGTGATTGGAAGCTACATAAAAGAATTCTTAACTTCTGTTTAGTTCCAAATCACAAAGGTGAGACATGGTAAGCAAGTAGAAAACTGTTTGGTGGGATGGGGGATTGATAAAGTATTGACACTCACAATTGATAATGCAGGCTCAAATAATGGCATAGTTGACTACTTGAAAAAGAAGACCTCGAAAAGTGACTCTACTATTCTAGACCATGACTTTTTACATGTTAGGTGTTGTGCTCATATATTGAACTTGATTGTCCGTAAAGGGTTGAAAGATGTTCATGTGTCAATTGCGAGGGTGCGCAATATTGTGAAGTATGTGAGATCCTCACCGTCAAGGTATAGAAAGTTTAGAGCATGTGTCGATGAGATAAAATTAATTCTAAGCTTGTGCCTTGTTTGGATGTTGCAACTCGTTGGAACTCAACTTTCTTTATGTTGGAAAGAGCTTTAATTTATCAAAAAGCTTTTGAGAGACTGGAAGACGAAGATGGTATCTTACTTAATGTTGGTGTTAGAGAGGATAAGGTTGATGTAGCCAATGAGGTTGAGAACAACGATGAATTTGAAGTGGAAGAAGATAGGGAAATGTGGGAAAGGGAAATCATGATTCCCGAACAAAAAAAGAGAAAGGGAAAGGGAGAGGGAAAAGGAGAGGGAAAAGTGTAAGTTATGGTACTCCTAATAGTGATGATTGGAAAGTTGTGGAATTGTATGTCGAAGTTCTTAGAGTGTTTTTCGTTGTAACCGAGCGGTTTTCGGGGTCTTTGTACGTGACTTCCAATACATTTTTCAAAGAAGTCATGACCATTAAAAAAGCAATTGCCAGATTGGTGAAGAGTGACGATCTTAAGTTGGTGATGTTGGCTAAGGGCATGAACAAGAAGTATGACAAATATTGGGGTACATTTGACAAGATAAACCAATTGTTGTTGTATGCAAATGTTCTTGATCCCCGTTGGAAATTTGTCTTTGTGAGATGGTGCTTGAGTAAACACTATGATAAAAAGGTTGTTCACATGATTCTAGAGATGAAAGAAGGGATAACAAGGCTTTACAATTGGTATGAGATGAGGAGCATTCAATATGCGGAAGAACATAATGTAGGTGAGTCTAGAAACATGGAGAAAAATGCAAAGGGGTCTTTTGATTATTGTGATGAAATGGAATCGGACTTTGAGAGTTTCATGCAAGTGGAGACTAATATGGTGGCCAAATCGGAGTTAGAGAGGTATTGGTCGGAAAGTAATGAGTCCAATGAAAAAAAAAAGATGAAGATGGCAAACTGGAGTTCAATGTCTTGGGTTGGTGGAAAGAAAAGTGTTCCAAGTATTCCATTCTCTCTGAAATGGCAAGGAATATTCTAGCTATTCCGGTATCAACCGTTGCATCCGAATCTGCTTTTAGCACGGGAGGATGTATTCTTGATCCATACCGCACTTCTCTTTCTCCCAAAGTGGCGGAGACCCTTATTTGTGCACAAAATTGGTTGAAGAATCCAACTCAAATATCTCTTCGAGAAATGCTAGATGAGGTGGAGAGAATTGACTCGGGTATTACACTAAATTATAGTTCATTTATTTGAGTTTTGTTTTTTATTTCATGGTTTAACTTGTGTTTTACTTTTACATTTTAGAAACTGGGCCAATATTACAGGAAGATTCATGTATCACAGATCTCTAAAAGGAGTGAAGAAGAGATGGGTAAACTAAATCTAAGTAACAACTAACAAGTTCCTTTAAAAATTTAAATGATTGGTTCCTTTTAAAGTTTTTTACATTTTATTATCTCTAATTTACTTCTTTTTTTAACTAATGTAACCATGTAAGGCCTTGGAGGCTTGGATGGAATGCTGGTTGCTGCCTAGTATTGCTGGACACTGGACTACCTTACTGCCTTGCTGTCTAATATGTCTAATATGTGCTGCCTTGCTGTCTAATATGTTGAACACTTGAACTTGTTTAATGTTTTGTGTTGGGACTATAATTTGTTAGCTGTCTAATATGTTGAGACTATAATTTGCTAGCTGTCTAATATGTTGAACACTTGAACTTGATCATCTCATTTCCCAGAATGTTGTGTTGAACATCTTCCTAGAATGTTGTGTTGGACTAGAATGTTTAATTGAAGTTTTTATTGTTTCCAGCAAGACTGCCCAACCCAACAGAATTAAAAACCAACATTAAAATGGCCAATTACTTTTTTTTGCATTTTTATTGTTTCCAGCAAGACTGCCCAACATTGTTTTGTGTTGGGCCATTTTAATTTTGGGCCATCTCAGGTTGAAATTAAAATGGCCCAACAGAATTAAAAACCAATTCAATTATTCAAGGCTCAAGCTCAAATGGCCCATCACAATTAAAATGGCCCAAAATTAAAATGACCCAACAAAAAATGTGGCCCAGTAGCCCAAACCGGAAACCAGCCAAACCGGACCGAAACCGGCCAAACCGAATGGAAACCGAACCGGGATTATTTGGTCTGGTTTCGGTTTCAAAGTTACCCAAACCAAATTCCCGGTCCGGTCCCAAAAAAAGCCAAAATCATATCAAACCGGACCGTTTACACCCCTAGCTCCAACATACACCAATAAACCACTTAAGCTAGCTCCCATCTTGAGCCAAATCATATAATAGTTTACATATTATATATATACAAATTCTATGAAAAATGGGCCCCTAATTTTTGATTAATTTTTTAGGCCTATAGCGGCCGCACCTCCCTCTTTAGGTCAAGACCGGTACTGCTCATGTAGGTTACCACGCGACGGTGTCCGGCGTGCATCCCGACCATCCAAAATATTTTTGAATTTTAAATAAACTCTTGTAGAAGAGTTTACAAATATGCATATGGTTTGGCTGATATGCGCCAAGTAGGCATCTCTTAAATATTCTATTTCTCCTCTTCCAATGCAAACTTCATCATGAGCACATATAATTGACACATAGAAGCCCTATATCACATGTTGTTAGTTCATAAATGTGCGGATTTATCTCTGTTAATTATCTTTTTTAGTCATTTACTTTTAATTGATTATTTTAGGGGAAATGACATTTCAGTGGGAGAAGGGGTAAAAAATAATAATAATTCCATGACACTTTTTGGCAATGGTAGCAGCTATGGGAAGGAGAAAAATATTTCCACATAAGTGGTACCATAAAAGAGATGGACAACATTACCCCTCAGGGTGTAAACCGTAATTAAAAAAAACTTCCTCCCATATATCATTCCCCCTCTCTCTCCCTCTCTATCAAACGTAAATCCCTAATTGAAAGAGTATACCCCTCTCTCTCTCTCTCATCGACAGAAATGGGGGAAATGAATGGGGAAAAAGAAACCCTAAATGATCTGGTTCTGAACTCTCCCTCCTCCCCCAGAGCTTGTCAATCTCAATAGTGTACCCTCTCCACCCAGCACAACGAAGAGTATTGTAGAAGCCGCAAGTTTGAAAGTGATACGTGATTTCCCCATGTTTATACTTTCTCCTCCCCTCTATCTATCCATATGGTATATTTCTGCAAAATACCATTGTATTTGTCTTTGTTCATTGTACGTAACCAAAGTGCTTATGTCCTGTGAATTTATTGTGCTTGTAAACAATACCACCATTGTACCCCTGATTGAATGTGATTTGTTGGTGAAGTCCATCAAGTTAAGAAAAACATACAAAACTAGTTTGGAAACATTTGGATCTGAGTTACTAAACTTGTTCTTTGCAATATATGATCTTGCACCTTCTATCAAATTGGTTGCACTATGTTTTATAAAACTAGCACTCACAGTGTTGTAGCCAGGCGTACAATTTTAAGTGTAACAGTTTGCATTAGTGTTTTATAGGAGACAAAATCTAATTTTTTTGCCTTAGTTAAAAGAAGTTGTGAACAGTTGTATCACAATTTTAAGCATAATGTGATTGTGAATGTGTTGTATCACTTTTTGTTATAGGACATTCAATTACCATTGTATACTCTTGCTCCCTGTTTGAAGTTTAGTTGCATTGTGTGTCTCACAATACCATTACCGTAGTAGTCATGTCCTTGTTTCACTAATGAGGTGTAAATGCTCATGGAGAAAATAAAATTTCACACTCCCCCAACCCCAACCCCCTCCCCCTCCACCACACTCTTTCTATACTGATGAATTAATGAAAGGGCGACAAGTATGTGGATTGGATATATGTTTGGCTTTACTAACTTCAAAAGTTGTTGAAGGCCATGTCGTCGAGTTCAATCAGTTCGGGTGGTAGTAGTATGGGGTGTCGCAATTGTTATTGTGGTATTCAAGCTGCTTTGTTGACCTCTGGAACAGATGAAAACCCCGGTAGGAGGTTTTTTGCGTATCCTAAATATTCGGTAATTGTATGTTCAATTATTATTGTAGTTGGATAAAAAAGTAGAGTGTTTAGCATACATTTGTCATATTATTGTAGGACCCAGTGCGATGCAAATTTTTTGAATGGTTTGATGATCCCATATGCAAGCGTGGGAAGTTCATCATTCTCCGACAAAGGGATAAGATAGTGAGTCTCAAAAACGAGGTTAAGCGTCTTAAGGACAACGCCAAGTTTCTAAAAGATAAAGCAAAGGACTTTGACAACAAGGTTGAACAGTTTCACAAAATGAGTCAAATGTACGGGCGGAAGATTAAGGAGGCAAGGGCAATAGAAAGAAAATATTGGATGAAGTCATTTCTTGCTTCGGTGGTACTTCTTGTTGGTTGCATGGCTCTTGGAAAGTTGAACTCTATGGCACCGAGGAGGGATTTGCAATTCACGCTGCCTCGTTGAGTATTGTAGTTAAAATTCCAATTCCTTAGGATGTGTAGGATGCTAGCATTAACCGATATTTTGAGTAACCAAGTCTAATTGTACCCCTTAAATGTAACTAAGGATAATTGTTACTGAGGAAGGTGGATATATTTTGTCGATGTATTTGGTAGGACCATTTAGTAAGACAATGTTGTGAATGTTAATTTCGTATTTGCACATGTATGCGGTTTCTTTTAGTGTCTCTAAATTTTATGCATTGTGCTGATTGTAGGTTGTATTCATTGACGTGGATATTGAATTTAATCAAATGCTATCCATCTAGGCTAATGTCAAACTTTATACCTTCATATTAATTCGGCATGCAACTTCTTTTTAATCATGTTAGGTATAGCCAGTGTTGTGAACAAAACATTGACATGTTTTTGCTATTGGGGTGGTCAACGTTCATAAACGCCAATGGCACATTTTTGTACAATGGTAGCACGTGTGCTGCAGTTTTAGTCAAAGAGTACACTCCATGGAATGAGTTATGTCAAAAGGTTTGCGTTGCCCTCAAGATAAATGTGGAGGGAAAATTTCTTTTCTATAACATAAAGAGGGACAAGATGAAGTATCTAATATTGCGTGACGATGATGGGGCGATAATGTTTTTCCAGTTGAACGAAGATGATGTTTACGTGTTTGTAGAAGAGAAGGGTCAGAGTAATGAAACTGTCTCGGTGTTCTACCCGTCGACCAGGTATTACAAATAATTTTAAAGAACTAATTATATATATCACACGTCTCATGTTGTTCACTTGTTATGTTAGTTTTTATCCCTAATGCCCACTTAATTTGCTTGGTAGGGAATCAATTGTAACCGACAATTTTACCTCTCATGGAAGATTAACAATCCCTAATAGCTCTCATGGAGGAACAACAGCACCGTGTATGCAGGTAACGAACACCACCTTCTACGACTTGCCATTCATCTTCAAATGCATTACAAACACCACCTTGTGCCGCTGAAAAAAGGGTTTGATCTGCGAAAAATAGAGATTTGGGTTCGGGAGCCAGGTTATTTGCGGGGAAGGTTTTGTTCAAAAAATGCACCCCGCATGCCCGAAATTTTCCGGTCTTTACTAAACATTTGTGGGATTATTCTTTGAAAGATTTTATCGAAAAATTTATTTCACAAAAACAATATATCGGATAATAGCATGTTTAACAGAAACAAATAACGATAACCAATCAAATAACACACAATCAAGTATATAAGTGCGAGAAAATTAACTAAGAGGGGGTTTAAATGCAAAAATGTGAAGTAGGGGGGGGGGGGGGGGGGGTTAACTATAATTTTATCCACTGGTTTTTAACCAAAAACAGAGCATCAAAAATGTTTTACCAGTAATGCCGTACGGCGTCCAAAGTTATACCGCACGGTGTACTTTGGGATGCCGTACGGTGTCACCGTGCTTTGCATTTTTCAAAAAAAGTTTTCCTTTTGTTCGGTTGAAACCAATCTCTGTTTTTTATGTAAAAATCAAGTTATTTGTTGGTGAAAGTAGGTTTAGAAAATGATTTTAATGAGTGAATGTACCTCGTATTTAGGGACGGCATCCCGCGACAATAGACGATGTCACGTGACGCTCACATGAGAGCCTCAAGCCTTGTTGAAATGTCTCCTTTTGGATTCGAGGAAGAGCTACAGAGCTCTCCTCGAGCCCGGTGGAAACTCCCCTCAGAAGATTATCGTTATTCAAGCGCGAATTTCATACCTTGAAACAGAACTGGATGGATGGGGTTGATTGATTAATGGAAATGGACACCGGACTTTCGGGTCCTTGTGAAACTGGGCTTTGAACAGTGGATGGGTACAAGTATAACAACGGGATTTTTCACAATTTGTGCACAAATGGATCAGTGGGGTCTACTTCGGAGTCCCATACAAATGATCCAAGTCGTTCATCAACTTTAAAATAATTTTTTGAGAAAAAAAAGTTAGCTCAGTCAAATTTTTATAAGTACTTGATCCGATTAGTTAACTTTTATTTAAAATTTCTTTAGAATTCAAGATTAATTTTGAATGAAAATTGAAAGATTGGATCAAATATTTAAAGTTTTTAGATTGAGCTGATTTTCTCGGAGGCCAATCAAAAAATTATTTTAAAGTCGATGAACAGCTTGGATCATTTGTATGAGACTCTGAAGTAGACCCCACTGATCCATTTGTGCACAAATTGTGCACTAGGATAATGTCTCCCAAAATGGGGAGGAGAGAGAAAATGGCTTATAAGCAAGGTTCTGAATCTCGTACTGGCTTGGGTACCGATTTTTCTATTGGTACAGTATGGTACCGGTACCGGGTACCATTTCGGATTTAGCAGTACTCCTTGCAATCTTGTACATATATATACAGTACATATACCAAAAACAAAAATAGGATAAAATGGTATACTCTTGCAACACACTAATCTATTCTTAGGGACTTAACATATAAGAGAGTAAGTTATTAACAAAATATTATTCAGGCAAAAATATAAAAAGGAATTTGACAAAGGAAAAATAAAATTAACTCAAATGGGTGTGAAATTATGTCAAAATGGATGTGAATCATTTACTGTTGTAAACTATCTACCCCTGAATAAAGTAGATTATTGCCCCTTGCACTTCCCACCCTTGTGCACCTTCCCCCAAAACTTACTAGGGTCATAAAGTAAGTCATAAAGGAGGACCACTGCTCACAATGCAGGAAGAACTTTTTCGTTGGGAAATTACTTCGTCTTCTCCGCTTTGAGAGATAGTATTCTTCCTTCATGTTCTTCGTTTTCAGATCTGGCTCAGCTTGGTCATTTTAAGACCAGTCTTCTTCGTTCATCTTCTTTGTTTTAAGAGACCAGATCTGCTCAGTTTGGTCGTCTTTTTCGTTCTAATAGTAGGTAAGGCTTAGATCGCCTTCTTCTCTCTTTTTTTTTTATCGATTTCTGCCATTTTTTCACTTACCGGAACACGCCGGTACGCCTCGGAACCACCGGAACTCATCGTTACCGGCTAGTAACACCGGTAAATGTCGAGAAATTAGCCGGAACAAAATTAGCCCTTGTATGTACCGGTTTTCCTGCAAAATGGTATGTACCGGCGGTACAGTACGAGATTCACAACCTTGCTTATGAGCCAAAAGGCCCCACTGGGAAAAAGTTAGAGGCTAGGTCTCCAAAACCCATCCGAACAAGGCCTATATGAGGTGTTTGGATGATTTTTTGATATGGGGAATTTGGAGGGTGGATAAAATAGGATAAGATGGCAAATGACTGAATTACCCCCAGTTTATTAATTTAATTGACAAAAATAGATTAATTTCATTACAATTAGAATAAATACACAATAAATACATAAATATATTTAAACTATATTAAATATTTTTAAAATAATATTTTCGAAAATAAATTCAAAATTAATTACTTAACATTATTATTATTATTATTATTATTGTGGTTGAATGGCTGAGACTTCTTGAATCTGTAATAACCCGAATTTTTATTATAAAAATTAGTAAGGATGGCAATGGGGCGGTTCGGTTCGGTTATTAGTATAACCGAACCTATTACCCGAACCCAGACGGGTACCCATAACCGAACTGAAAACCGTTTGGGTAGTGGATTTTGAAACCGTAACCAAACCAAATGGGGTTCGGGTAATCCCCGAACTCTTTGGGTACCCGAACCTAAGATTTAAAATTTTCAAACTGAGTAATGGTTTTCAACTTTCAAGCAACCTCAGCAGTCAGCAGCAGATGTTGATCATAGCAGCAAACTAACATACTAAACTAACCATAGCAACAAACTAACATACTTAATACTTACTATTTAGTTCCAAAACACCTCACACCACAGGAGGAGTTAGTTCAAATTACAAATGACAAACTAACAGACTTAGTTCAAATGACAAACTAGCAGAGTACAAATTTGGCAGACTTAGTTCAAATAATTGATAAAAAAAAAAAGTTCAAATGACAAACACCTTACACCACAGCAGCAACAAAGCTTCCAAGTTTCAAAACACACCAGACTTAGTTCAAGTGACAAACTAATTAACAGAGTACAGGAAACAAAACAACACAAGGGAAAAAAACATAAGGTCACTCCTTCAAGCCTTCACTCCTTCATTCCAAGTTCAAGCCTTCATAATGCCAATTCCAGCAATGCAGAATTCAAGTCTGTTTGAATGGGTAAAAAAATTAAAAAAGGTTCCATTAAAACAGATTTGATATTCACAACAGAAGTCACTAAACCAGTAACCAGAAAGCTCGAGATGAACTAAACTACAGCAGGTCCAGATGAACTGTGATTCCACATTATACCATATAAACTATGCAAAGTCCATTCAACATCCAAAGTGCTGCCTCTACCACAGTCCACAAATTGACTTGATGTTTCTTGGACTCTATGTTTCCAGTAGAGTAAATGCTTTACAAGTCATGCCCTTAGTCACCAGTTTCACAAATTCAAACTTTTAACGAAACACAATCTAGTTTCACAAATTCATAAATTGTAAACTATAGGAATATAACACCAAAACATAAATCATAAACATATTATGCAAGCCTTGACCAATAAATCATAAAGACATTACCTCACGAGTCACGCACGATTCCCCCGATTCCGAATCATCATATATAGTGGCGTACCCGGATGATGCTTCACCTAACAAAATGAAAAATAACAAATTCTTAACTATCGGTTTTATGTTACTAAAGTAGAAAAATGCAAGAAACTAAGTAATTACCTTTCATTTCTAAAGCCCACAACCAACTTTGAGCGCACATCAAGGCTTCCATCGTGTCGGGATGAAGTCTACTACGATGTGGACTCACCAACCTACCACTCGCACTAAATGCGGACTCAGAAGCAACCGAGGATACCGGAATAGCCAACATATCTCTAGCCATGGCTTGCAAAATTGGATACTTGCCTTCATTTGATTTCCACCAATTCAAGACATCAAATCTCGGGGTTTTTTGGCAAGGGTTCCTCCATCAAATAATGATCCAACTCCAATTTTGCAGTATCGATGGTCTTTCTTCTCTTCGACTGAAGCATATAAAGATCAAACTGTGTCATTGACTCAACATCAATGTGAGTTGATTGGGAAGAAGACTCACCGATACCCTCCACTATTGAACTAGGATTCTGGTACTCCTTAAGCAACTTATAACAAAGTGCACGAACTTTTTTAACTTCTTCAATAAAACTTTCGGGAAACAACTTTGAGAAGTAGAATTCCAACACGTTGAGCTTATACCTAGGATCCAACACAGATGAAACCTCCACAACACCATGAATAACAGCCCAATACTTGTCAAATTTGTCCACCATTCTTTTGGCCATTTCCCTTACCACCGCATTCTCATCATAGAGCCAATTTCTCAAAGCAAGTCTGATCTCACATATATTTGGAAAACATTGATTAGTAGTGGGGTATTTGGTTCCAGAAAACAACTCTGTCACCTTAAAAAAAAAAATTCAGATTCTCACAAACATCTTTAGCAAACACTCAATCCTCTTCACTCGGTATTGATTGATATTGAGAATCTCGTTTGCTCAAGCGATTAAACACGTCCTTATAAAGGAGGGTGGTTTGAAGCATTAAGAATGTTGAATTCCACCTAGTTGCACAATCAAGTCCTAGTTTCTTAGTACAACTCACTTTCATTTGGCGGACTGTTACTTCAAATTTTTCCTCTCTTTTAGGTGATGCTGTCCAATAAGTTACGCTATCCCGGATTTTCTCAATACCCACCTTTATAACATCCAAACCATCTTTAACAATAAGATTAAGAATGTGCGCACAACAACGCATATGAAACAAATCCCCACCCAACATAAGCGATGTCATATCAAGTTTGTCCACCAAAAGTCCAATCATAGCATCATTGGTGGAGCAATTATCAACCGTTACGGCAGAAATCTCCTATCGATGTTCCAATCCATCAAACAATCCAACAATTGGTCACACAAAACTTCTTTTGTATGCGGGCATGGCACATATATCAACCTAACATGCAATATTGATGTTTAATTATAAATGGACAAATTAAGATTTACATTGAATAACAGAATAAAGATGACAATATAAATTAGAAATACCTCAAAATTCGACTTTGCAAAGTCCAAGAATCAGCAATGAAGTGTGTTGTGACAGCCATGAAGCCTTTCTTTTGATTACTCGAAGTCCACATATCCGTTGTGATAGCCAATGTACTAGAATTTTGCACCACCAAACTCATTGTCTTCCCCCTTTGGTATTCATAAATCTTAAATATTTCACTCTTTATTGTGTTCCTACAGGGCACCTTAAATAAAGGTTGAAGAGATTTTGAATACCTCCTAAATCCAACATGCTCGACAATTGAAAGAAGATACTCATGCATGATAATGGCATTTGCAAGTTCTTTTCGTGCTGTACCTTGATCAAAACTATATGAAGTTATTTCCGTAGGACGGTCTCTATTCATGAAATTGTTTGTTAGAACTTGTTGCCTCATGCTTTCCTTCTTTAGGTGTTTCCGATTATAGTGTTGTTGCAAGTGTGAAGTACCATTTTCTGTTTTTCCAGAAATTTTGGCTGGACAATACTTGCAACAAGCCTTCCACTCCCCATTAATTTTCACCCTTTTATAATGAGCCCAATACTTACTCCTTAATTTGCCTTCGGGCGAATTGTCTTCGGCGACTTGATCTGAACAAAATTCATCAACAACATCCACATTTTCACTTGGATGGTCAGGTGATGATGATGGTAAAGGGCTGCCATTTTGTGATTGTGATGGTCCAGAACTATCACCCGGATTTGTTGAATGAGCACTCGAACTGATAGGTGATTCAGACATGATTAACCCTAACAAAATGCAAAGAACAAATTACATCAAATATTCAGATTGCAATAAAACAGATAACAACTCACAAGTCAGTGAATGATCACTACAGACACAAATATAGACACAAATACAGACAGAAAGTAACAAGTCAGTGAATCATCACTACAAACACAAATATAGACAGACAGAAATCATCACTACAAACACAGATCGGCAGCCACAAGTGATAACCGGCGTAGAGAGAGAGAGAGAGAGAGAGAGAGAGAGAGAGAGAGAGAGAGAGAGAGAGAGAGAGAGAGAGAGAGAGAGAGCATAGAACGGCAGCCACAACAAGTGATACAGACAAAAATTAGCAAACAAGTGATAGGAAAACATAGATTGGTAGCCAGAGTAGAGGTGAGATTGTAGGTCACTGAACGATCACCGGCGTAGAGGGAGGGAGGGAGAGAGAGAGAGAGAGAGACATACCAGAGTAGAGGTGAGAATAGTAGCCACAACAGATCGGCGATCTTCGAGTCTTTCTGTGTATCCGTGACCCTAAAAACACAGATTCGAGATGTGAGCTACTGAGCCTAGGCATGTCAGAGAGAGAGAGAGAGAGAGAGAGAGAGAGAGAGAGAGAGAGATGTTACTAGGTGAGGACTGAGGACTGAGGAGGAGCAGTCGTCGGTCGAGCAGAGGTGAGACCGTGAGAGATGAATGATGATCGCCTCTCTCTCAAGTGTCTGGAACCCTAAATGTCAAATGACAAACATAACAGTATATATACAGAAGGGGTAAAAAATATAATTAACATATACTACAGGGGTAAATGTGTAATTAAAAATTTCGGTTCGATTCGGGTTACTGTTTGGTTAGGGTAACGGTTCGGGTATCAGCTTAACCCAAAACCGAACTGAACCCGTTCAGTTATCTAAAATCCTAACCCATACCCAAACCCGCGGGTAATATTTCGGTTATGGTTCGGGTAAAAAAACCAGTTACGGTTCAGGTACCCATCGGTTCGGTCGCAATTGCCATCCCTAAAAATTAGGATTATTTATTTCCTTTAATGTGGATAATTATCTTAGTATTCTTTAATTACCTCAATTTAGACCCTAACTCTTTTACACCTCACATATATGGATACTCACCACACTTCTAGTCCAAGATCCCGGATTTTAAAAAAATCCACACCTCATTGATCCTGATCGAATTTCGACGATCCGAACCGTCCAATGTGTTTAAAAGGTGTTTTCAAGGGTCTCCGTGAGAAATCATCCAAAAAAAAAAATACCGGGAAGGGCTTGATCCGAGCCGTTTTTCACAAAAACTGTATGGATGGTTCGGATCGTCGAAATTCGATCGGGAAAGTGGAGGTCCGGATTTTTTTAAAATCCGGGCTCCCTGACTGGAAGTGGACTATATGGATACTATATACATATGTTTATATATTTTTTATATTCTCATACATATACATATACACACATGTATATTATGTACATATATACACACATAGGTATAAATACACATTCAACCACTCCCCCTCTCTCCTCCCCACTCTCCACTCCTCCAACCACTAACACCACTGCCACACACCACCGATCACCCCAGAAAACTCAAACCTCTCTCCCTCTTGTCTCTGCCAATACCCACCTCCATCAACCCCTCTTGTCATTCCATTAACACCCACATGTGTTTTACCATCTCTACATGCCACCCCCTCAACTCCTACACTCCACCTCCTCTTTATAATCATCAAATTCGTCCCTCCCTCACCACTGAATTTCCAGAGAGAAAGAAAGAGCTCCAAGCTCTATAACCATGGAGTTTTAGAGAGAGAGAGAGAGAGAGCAAGTGGGTTTCACCCGAACTCGCCACCCCTTCCAAATTCGAGTTACACAAACATCAACCTACTCCGAAAGATCATAAACACACTCTCAAATCAAGCTAACCCCAACTGGAAGTCCCCCGTCTTCGTCGTCTTCTCCGCAAACCCGAAAACTCCATAACCATGTTCCTAGCTTTTCGGCCAGAATCGAGGTAGATAACTACTTCCCTACTTTCTCCTAAGTATATTAAGCATGTGCATATTAATTTTTAGTGTTACGGAGTAGGAGAAATCGAATTCTAGCGTCGCACAAGCAAAACCGTGGCCTCCCTTGTTTTGTTCGACTAAGACCAGTAAACCCACGAAGTGGGAATCAAATTCTTTTATAAAAATTACACTTCTGCCGTCCTAGTTAATTAGTGTTATGTTTTGGCCTAAGTGTTTCATATACTATATTTAATTTAGCCCACTATTTTATTTAAGATGACATTTCGGCCCAAAATAATTACAACAAGGTTATGTTTGGTTACAATTAAGGCCCTAGGTTAATAAAGTCTAATTTTCATTCCATTGTCTAAATACAAGTTTAAAGTTAACAAATTTATTTTTTCTATATACACACTGTGTAGTTTCTAGTTAATAACTATGAGTGACTAGTAAATAATTATATTTTAATGGTAACTAATTATTGTTTGAAATTCCAAAATTATTTTTCATCTTTATATATAAATTACTAATAGTATAATAGAAGTTAGAATTTCAGAATTTCTTAATTATATTAGAACTCGCTAAGTATGATTACATTATGTGTTACTTTACTGCATACATCAATTGTTGTGTTCTTAGCTTGTCAATTTGTGTTACAATTATGAAATGTTGAAATTATGAAATTTGTGAAAATTGTTGGATTGTTAGATTGGACGATTAGGATCCCGGGTTTGGTGTTCGTGCGTAGAAATCACATAGACGTTAAGTTAATGGGAAAAGTGATAAGGATTTCAAATGACAATTGATGAGATTAGTGGCAGTCAGCCAGTGCTTATGGAAAAGGAGATATTGTGATTTATGGACTGACAGAAATTCGCAACCCTAGGTTATGGTATTTCGTGATTACTCCATATTGAACGATTGGTGATATAAGGGTGTTTTGTATTATAGACCGAGTCACGGTTATATACTCCTGAGGTTACAGTCAGTTCTTCGTAGGCTCAGTGGTATAGTCAGTCCCTTGGAAGTTCACCCTTGTGAGGCGTTGATGAATCTGACTAAGTAGATAACTTAGGCTTTTCATCGGGGCTCCCAGTCAGGGCAAGCAAGGGGGAGTTGAATCATGAAATGGCCATAGACTTAGTGGTTACTTGGGAGGTTGTTCTCTAGGTTGAGAACTTAGAAGAAAATGTAAGCTAAAGGCTAGTTAAATAAATCATTTACATGTTATTCAATTTTGCACTTCCTTTTGAATATATATGAACTATGGTTAATTGTAATGGAAGGGTTGGTGGGTAAGAGTTAGCTACTGAGTGGGTATTCACTCATTGTACTGTTATGGCCCTGGCATATTACGCCAAACATTGTAGGTGCAGAAGAAGAACCCTACTTCGGAACGGAGGAATTTGCTACCGAGTATGTGCAGGAGGAGAATTGGGATCAAGATCTCAACCTAAACCTCTAGAACCCTAAAGTCTCCTATTTTTGTGTTGGAACATGTAATCTAATTTCCCAACAAAGTACTATGTTTATGTTTGTAATCGAATTAAGACACTTATGTTATTTCGGCTGCTTAGTCAATGAAACTTTTTTGAATACATCTTTTAAAAGTATTTTAAATAATGCTTCCGAAAATCGGAGCGTTACAGAATCACGTTTTGATTTGTTGCACAAAGTGGCAACCACAAAGGATTATTTCCAACAATCCTTGGTTATATCTACACTTCTTTGGATAAAAAAACAATGGTCTTCTCCTCTCACAAAAACCAGATCTAAATCGAAAAAAATCCTCTCTCTCACTTTCGGATAATCTCTCTCTCTCTCTCTCTCTCCCAAACGTGTATCTTATATCAATTGCTTTTCGCTCAACACTTCCAGTCTCCAGTCGTCCACCACGTCCACCACTTCCAGGTAGGGTTTTCCAATTTTTTAGGGTTTTTAAATGGTGTTTTTTTTTTTTTTTTTCCGTTGATGTTCTGTCAGGGAATTCCTTTGGGGTTTCTGATTTGAGAGGTAAAATGGCTAACAACAGGAGTTTCTAAGGGTGGATTTGGAGGGGCAAAAGTGTACTAAAAGGCCCCGGATTTGGTAACGATACAGGTAAACCCCCGGTCCACAAATCCACCTCAGGGTGAATTTCTAGTCCCAACAGTAATCAAAAACTGAATTTGGAGTGGGGCCAAGATTACATATCTGGCCATCTCTTAAATCCAGCCCATCTCGGGCTGCCAAACAGGCTCCAAAGGGACCCCTGCCAGTCCAATTCGCTAACCAAAAGAATAGTAGGAGTAAAAGGATTCGTTACCAGAAAGGGTCCGAGAAGCAAGATCAACACAAACAAATTGTGCCCATTCAGGATGCCTCTCCTAGTGGAGAATTTTCATTTGTCAGTATAATAATCAATTGTACTTGGTGACATCAAAATTTCTTTGAACTATGAACATACAATTGCAACATTTCTGCAGCCAACGAAGCATCATATCGAATTTTCTGCAAAAATCAAACTACCGTTTAAATTATCCAAAGAAATTAAGGAAGTCTGCAAGTCCAAAAGATTATATAAGAAAAAAGAGAGGGGAACGACATGATTATCTAAGAGAGGGATTTGCTGTACAAAAAATTATCTAAGATAGGGGACAGGAAGATACCAACAAGTAATCATTTTAGATATTTGAGGTTCAATTACTGTATTAGCAAAGATGGAGAAATGACAAATGATGACTCATAGCTCTTAATTGGGTGACTCAAATGGAGAAGCACTACTGGCATAGCTATCAATCGTAAAAGTCAGCGTACCGTTTTCTCTATTGATACGGTACGACTGGTACATACCGAATTTTATCTCGATACCGTTTCGGATTTATTGCAATATACATATTTAAATATATTTAATATACATATGTATAATTGCGAAACTTAATGGAGAAATAAAATTAAATTTTACCATTTTGACATACCTTAATACTAGTTCTAATAACAAATTAACATGATTATAAAATGAACTCCAAATTTGGTTAAAATACCTAAAAAATTCATGCATTTTATCAAAAGACAAAAAAAAAACATGAATTTTTGTGTACCGTCCGAGATCTCGGTACAAGCCGGTACGCCCGGTATCGACTGGTATTGACCGGTATTTTGGCCAGCACGGAACACCAAGGTATGTGTACCGTTTTATGTCCGGTATGGTACGTACCCCAGTACAGGACGAAAGGATATTGAGTCTAAGTGAACAAATAGCTTTGACAGAGCTCAACAAAAAAAAGAATTCATATAGGTGACCCAATTAATTGGGATTTAAGCTCCGTTTTGTTTGGTTTAGATTTTGGTCCTACGTCTTTCTCAGTTTTTCTAAGGAGGATAAAAAATTGTCGCGCATGCATGCTGCTTAGTCAAATTCTTAATTTGGTATTCCAAACACAACCTTCAGTGCAGTAATTTTGGCATTTTCGTGTTATTATCTCACTGTAGTTGTTTAATCCGATGGATTAGAAGGATATAATTATGTGTCAGTCTAATGGTTTGACATTTACACTTTCATACTATTTTCCTGTTCCGTTTGATAGTATCAAGTCATATTTCCTGTCAGAAGCATATGCTACTTTCTTTACCCCATATGGGTAAGCTACTTTGTAAATTACAATTAAGGGTGTTTCACAAGCTGACTTAAACTGAATAAGTCAATGAAACTGGCTTATTGAGTAAAAATTGAGTTAATATATTGTAAGAGAGTAACCTGTTTCGTAAAGCATAATAAATTAATTTTGTAAAATAACCACTGGCCCTAAGGGTAACTCATTTGTTCCTGTCTTATCCTTCCCTACTTGACAATGTTAGTTGCTTCAACACTCAGATAACAACTCTCTACAGAAAAAACACATTTGGCGACCAAATTCGGCAACAAACTTGATTTTAGTCGGCAACTACATTCCCAACGAGGTATCGGCGACAAACGGGGTGACTAAAATTTTGGTCGGCAAAATATTAGGGCGACAACTGTTTTAGTCGCAGAAAACAAATTTTCTTGCAGTGTCTGTCGAGCCTTTATTTATTTATAAGCAGTATATAAAGGAAAATGCTACAATACACACCCCTTATTTGGGTGTGTATGATACACATCCCTATAAAAGTTACGAATTCTTAGTAAAAAATATGAATTTTATGTAAAAGTTACAATTTTTTTATTGTAAAAGTTACGAAACACACCAAAATATTACGAATTATAGAAAATGTTACGAATCATATTGCTGAAAAGTTATGAAAAACTAAAAAATATTACGATTACTGATGAGGTGGCACAATCTGGACCATACAATAGATGCATATGGTACACCCAAATAAGGGGTGTGTATTGTAGCCATTTCCGTATATAAATAATGCAAATCAAATGAGCCCTTCACACTCTTTTAGGACACAAGATTCAAAGTAAACTATGGATAATTAAAATCTGCAATAATTTTCTTGGTCATTCTAAACCACATTAATTGTGCAATAAAATTAGGATTTTCTTCCGCAATCTATTTTAATATAGAAAGTGACAAGGAAGTTACCAATTACAGTAAAAGAATTCTATTGGCCATGTTCGTTACCCAGTTTAGTTTTAGTTTTGTTTAGTTTTGATAATGTAAGCAGGTGTAATAACTGGAGAGAGATAGAGAGAAAAGGGAGAAAAGTGATGATGTAAGCAAAACAGAAACTGCCCAAAACTAGGCCAAAACTGTGTACCGAACACAACCATTGTGTTCTTCTTTACCATTCGTGCTGACATTTTTCGACGATCGGAGACGTTCACCGCGTAGACCTCGTCGAGTACTACAAGTATGCAAAAAATTAACTTGATCGGATATCTTTAAATAGGTTATCGGAACACAAATACTTTGAAAACAAATGGAACACAAATGGACACAATCACTGGATAAAAGCCATTTTTTTATGTTATTTGTGTTCCGTTGAGGCACTAAAAGATATCCGATCAAGTTGATTTTTGGCACACTTGTAGTATTCGACGAGGTTTACACGGTGAACGTCTCCGATCTTCGAAAAAATGCCGGCGCGGTGGCGCCACGGGGCTGCACAGCACCCCCAGGTTCCGATGATTCTTCGTAATTGATGATCAGTTTCTTTTTCGGTTACACAAGTGACTATCATTTCGAAAATTGTTGCCTAATTTTTACGGTAATTTCTTTATGTTTTTTTTGCCTTTCCTTTTTGAATATTGAGTTGTCCAACAGTGAAAGGTGGTTTACCACTTTACTTGCCGATATTCTCTGATCATTTGGACACGCATTGCATCGCGTATGTCCAAAAGCTAATAAGTGAAAAGGCCACAAAGAATGCAACATTTTTTTTTCTTTCGAAAACGCAAAAAAAAAAAAAAAAAAAAAAAAAAAACACTAGTCGGTTTAGAAATTGAGTACAGTATAAAAAAAAAAAAAAGAGGAGGAAAAGAACCTATCCAATTTGTTGCTCCATCCCATCCATCACCCATGTGCCTAGAATACTGATCAACCCAAAAAACAAAATCAAAAAAACAAACAAAACGACAAGTTGGGCCAAGAGTCAAACATCAAACAGTGCATGTGTGACAGACCACTGGACGACCAGATCCACAACTTCAAAAAAAGAAGGGAAAAAAAAAGAAAAAAAAATATAGTGTATGTCGGCAGAACGGATCGGCTCACGTTAGCAGAATGCTGAACTTCCGTTCCTCCCGGCCTCGCCGCTCACAATAGCAGCGGGCGGTATCTCAAAGTGCCACAGCCTCCCAACACCTTTGACCAAATACTTCCTACACAAGAACTCCTCCGCATAAGCCTTCTCCACCCTCCGATCAACATCGTGCAAGAACACATGCGTCACACCCGATCCCTTCCTCTTCCTCGCCATCACCGCCGCCGTGTATATCGCCGCCATCCTCCCCGGTGCCTCCGGAAACCACCCCCTCGGCGCGTCGATCATGATCATGTCCCACTCCTTATCGTACACCTCGTTTGGCAACCCACTCAACGCTAACCTGCACTTCTCATTGCCACGTAGGTAGGCGTTATCAGGTGGGAAGCAGTCCGGTTGGGATTTGTAGGATGAAAGGAGAGCATTGGATTCCGATAGTTTGGTGCGGTAGTTGACTGTGTGAGCGTTGAGATCCGGTGCGTTTCTGAGAATAGTCTGGACCCACTTGGGGTCTTCCTCGAGGAATAAGGTGGTGCCACCTGGATTGAAGGAGGCCCACATCAGAGAGTCGTGGCCGAGGCCGAAGACGAGGAAATTGCAAGGGGAGATTGATCGGAGGACGTCGAAGGAGAGGGTAATCTCGTCGAGTGTTTGCTGAGGGACCACGCGGGAGGTGGCGTAGTGGAGTATGGCTCTGAGTTGGATCGGCGTCGTTATTGTGGATGCGGCTGCTGCGTGGGTATGGGAAAGAGGGTTATCGGAGGCTCGGGTGAAGCTGAAGATGAGGAAGACGCCGGCGATGAGTCCGGAGAATAAGCCGATGAGAAAACATGAATTCTCTGGGAGGAAATGACGCTTCTTCATTTCAGTTTGGTTCCTCATAGGAAGGACGAAAATACTTTCCTCCGGTTTAAGTCAAGACTATTGGGATTCTGTGTTTTATACGCCTGATGGGGGTTTAGACTTTTGGGATTCTGTGTTGTAAACGCCAGATGGGGGTGTAATCATTTATTGGTCTAATGTTCCAACACTTTTATTCATCACATACACGTAATGTTTCAACACGAACATCACGTGACCGTGTCCACAAGAACATGGAATAATTGGCCCAAGTGGGGTGGGGATGAGAACTACGAGACTAGAGTGTGGGGTGGTGTTCAGACTTTCCTTTCCTCTCCTTGACTTTTTCAGTTAGACTTTGCTGTGGTTGACCCTCCTTCCTCTAACTCTACAAAACAAGAAACAACGGTAGAGCCCAACTGGTCGAAAAGGGCGCTCCGATTGCTAAGTCAGCTCTTGAATGCGAGACGAAATGCAAAGCTTTAAGGAGGAAGAAATGCCTTTTGGTTTGAGGGATAGGATCGCGCGTGCCACCGTCGTGATGAGGTGACGTCATTGACATCCTCTGAAGCACCCACCACCTCCTGACCGAATGCTGCGCACATTGTTCACAAGCACTGTGTGTTGCTCGGACTGATCTCAGGGACGCGTGTACAATGAATTGAGGCGCCACATGACTAGACCGTACTACAGTTGATCCCGACCATTGGGTGCGATGCATGACCAAGCCACACGTCACAAGGAGACTCATGCCACGTGTTTGGCCCATATAATTTCTTAATACCACATTGTAGTTGGTCGATACAACCCCTATAAATGTTGATTGGAGATTAACACTTTGGTGCCGAGACGAATATTCTTGTTCCTTTGTTCTCGTCCATCTTCTGCTTTTTAGTCGTGATCCGAATGTAAGGCTTGGCCCAGTAAGGATGATGTCGGTCGGGCAGTAACTTCGAACATTCTAGAATGTGGGTCGTTGACGGTGATTGGGCCTGCCCAAGCTTATTTTTTCAAATTGGCTAATCATAATGGGCGACAATATCTCCTCAACTCCTCGGTCCGCTGAACCTAACCTAGGAGTTAACCAGTGAGCTGGGTTGGCAAGATCCCTTTCATCATTTAATGAGAGCTTCAGAGGATATGTACTAGAAGATGAGGGTCGATCCTGAGCTGTCCACATGTCACTTATCAGGCAAAGGATTGTACCCTTCGTTGAGTGCTCGATAAGCTTTTCCTGAATCTGCGATCGTCCACGTGTCGCCCATCAATCGAAAGCAGTGCTTCGATGATTTGATGGTTCGTACATGCAAAGTCAGAGAGGTGACTTTTTATGATGTTTCATGCTTAGTCGACGTTTCTTTGGGACACACGTCTCCGTTGGGTTGGCTAAGTTTCGAACCATCGTTACAGCTTTCCGATTCCTGTGAAGAGCAATCATCGCACCACTACTTCAATATATGTGTTCTCAATCGTCCTCCACCATTCAGCTGCATCTACAGTAAATTGAAAAGTGGCAAAGGAAACTCTCAATTTGTTCTCCACAATTTGGAGAGTGTTGTGGACGGTCGACCTCCCACGCCGGTTTGATTTGAAAATAGAGTCGCCCCCCGGGTTTTCTGGAAAATAGTTTTAGGACCCGAGAAACCGTTTTGAAAATGATTAAAAATGATTTATAAAACAATTTGAAAACCAGAGATTTGATTTGGATTCGGGAGCCAGGTTACGAACGGGGAAGGGTTTTAATGCACCCCGTTCGCCCGATTAAAAATCGGTCTTTACTAAACATTTGTGGGATTTTTTTAGAAAATACTTCAATGCCGAACTTTATTCAAATAAACAATTTTATCAAGCAAAACAGACGATAATAATGAAACAAAAGATAATAAGCAAACAACCAATCAAAGATTCAAACTGTTCGTGCAAGGCACTGATCAAAAATTCAAATTTTACCAAAAAAGTGTGCCATGCGGCACACTAGGTGTGCCGTGCGGTACAGCAAGTGTGTCGTGCGGCACTGTTCATCAACCTAACGGTCAAATTTTCAAAAGAGTGTCGTACAACACTTCAAGTGTACCGTGCGGTACAAGAGGAGTGTCGTGCGGCACTGTTTCTTTCACAAACAGTTTGAAATTTTGATTTTTCAAAGCAATTAAATAGAAACACGTACAAGGCATGAAATATAGTTTAAAACGGATTATTTTGAATAAGAAAACACTGCACTTGGATAAAGAATGTTCCTCCTCACTAAATTGCCCCATACGAGGCGATATTTTCACCGTACGACGCAACCGGGAGGTATGAAATCAAATTGATCTTGATGTAACATGGGTATACCAAGCATGGAGATGATATAGAAGATCATCCCATACTTGGCACCCCTCCCCTCAGAGCATCAAAGTTACGAAAATTTGGCGAAACGGAAATATACCTTCGGCTTAGAACTCTCGGATTGAACTCTTTTCTTGACTCCTTGTGCACTGTTTGGACTTTCTTTAGCTTCTAACTCTCCTCTGATACAACAAGCAAAATGATGGATGACTTGAACTTGAGCGAATTCTTAGTGGCAAACTTACGGGTTTTAGGACCGAAAACAGGGGATTGAATTTTGGGTTAGGTCTTACTTTTGAAGAGAGAATGAGATTGATTTCTGGGAATTGTGGGTAAGGATGAAGGAGGTTTACACTAGAGAAGGTGTTTTTGACAAAGATTTAGAGATAGAATTCCATGGAGTTCTTCACCATTTTTCCGGTCTTTATTTCCGTTGGAATCGATCGACATTTATAGGGGATGAGTGAACTTGATCTCCAAGTTTACTTGTTCTTTACACAAGATGATGATGGCTCTAGAGTAGCCTTCCATCCTCGCACGAAACCATGATGAGCAGGGTAACCGTTTGTCAACATTTTGAGCTACTGGAGCTTCTGCAAAAGCTGTGTGACAAGTGACAGTGCCGTACGGCACACAAACTGTGCCGTGCAGCACACCAACTGTGCCGTGCGGCACACTTCCACCGCCAAAATTCAAAAGAGTGTTGTACGTGACTTGGGCTGTGCCGTGCGTGAGAGATGAGTACCGTACGGTACTGTTGACTGAGTTGACTTGGAGAATTTCAATCCGAGAGTTCTTCCGGGCATTTCCTTTAATCATCGGGGATTTAAAATTTGTACGAGAGTCCCACTTTGGGGTGTCTACAGCTGCCCCTCTTTGACGTGGCTTGCCAATCATTGTGTGATGAAAGTCGCGTTAAAGATAGAAGACACCCCTCGATGTGGACATCTTCGTATGAAAACAAACAAGTAAAAGCTAACGCATGTGGTCGCGCTCGTAAGAGCTGCCTACGTACATCGTTGTAAGGATCAGACCATCGTAGTTCATTGGGGCTAAATGCAAAACGCAAAGTGACTTATCTGGATATAAGAGTTATAGAAAACATACCTTGATCGGATTGCGGGGATTGTTACCTCGTTCTTTAACGAGGGAAAAACAAATGATGTGTTGTTGGTGCTGAATGCCTTTGTTTAAGCCGGGGAGGACTTATAAAACCCGTCGGTGCTGAGAGAAACCGTCGTTAATGCCAGAGAGGACTTACGAAACCCTTTGGTGTTGAGAGAAGCCGTCATTAATGCCGGAGAGGACTTATGAAACCCTTGGTGCTAAGAGAAACCGTCGTTAATGCCGGAGAGGACTTACGAAACCTTTGGTGCTGAGAGAAACCGTCGTTAATGCCGGAGAGGACTTACGAAACCCTTTGGTGTTGAGAGAAACCGTCGTTAATGCCGGAGAGGACTTACGAAACCCTTTCGTTGTGAGAGAAACCGTCGTTAATGCCGGAGAGGACTTACGAAACCTTTGGTGCTGAGAGAAACCGTTGTTAATGCCGGAGAGGACTTACGAAACCCTTTGGTGTTGAGAGAAACCGTCGTTAATGCCGGAGAGGACTTACGAAACCCTTTGGTTTTGAGAGAAACCGTTGTAAATGCCGGAGAGGACTTACGAAACCCTTCGGTGTTGTAATGAATGATGAGATAGGCCAAGCGACTGGGGGTTCTGTGAGCTCTCGAGGCTGATCGATGATTGATGACAATCTTTTTTGAAGATTCGAAGCCATGTTCTCAACATCTCTTTGAAAAATGGACTTCATTATTAATATTGTACCGTGCAATGTAAAACCTGTACCGTGCGGTTAAGTGTGAGCATCGTGCGGCAAATTCTGAGGAGAGTGTACCGTGTGGCATACAATGTGTGCCGTGCGGTAGAGTACGTGTGCCGTACGGCACAAATGGTTTTTATAACCGCCCGAAATCTTTGGTTTTCTTCCCACTTTCAACACATTCAAACTTTTAGTCGGTTCATTCTGAGAGAGTAGGAGTCCGAAAAACACATCCTCTCTTATTCTCCTTCCTCTTCCTTATTTCCCCCAAATTTTCTCAATCTTTTCGGTTCTTCAAAATCACACTTCCATTTCCAAGATATATCGGTTATGGCTGATTCTGGCGAGGAATCGAGCGGCTCTACCAGGTCTGCCACTGACACGACGTCGTCGGCGTTTGGAGCGGCAAGTACATCATCTGGTGCAACCGAGAGTGACTCACCCGTGAGTATTCTGGTCGAAATGGGTCCGGTTGCAAATCCTATTTCTGAAGCATCTCGGTCGGCACCGATTGGGGCTGAGGCAGCATCATCCATGCCGGAAACAGTACCGGCGGGACTCGGTGAGGCTCACACCAGTGAGACCTCAACTCCGGTGGGGGAACAAGATACCATGGGTACCAGTGGTGCTACGGCGGTGGGCGACGGTGATATTGGTGAAGACCAAAGTGCCGCACGGCACATTCAGAGTGCTGGGCTTGATGCTGAGAGTGTCGTGGCTAGGGATCCAAGCATCGTACAACATATTGAGAGTGTCGCGGCTACTGTTGGGAGTGTCGTGGTTAGAGATTCTAGTACCGTGGCCACCCACGAGGGTTCGGAGGCTATGGAGATTGATCCTCCAGGTACGGGTACTTCACCTTCTGATATTGCAATGAATCTCAGTGGGATTGACGTTGTTGTAGAGAAAACTGGTGCTCAAGAGAGTGGGTCTCTGACTGGGGGTATTCCGAGCGATATTCTGGAGGCTACTCTTGTGACTGAAGTCATTGTAGGTGGTGAGCAGGTCGTGACTGACATACCGGTGGTTCAGGGAGGTCCCAGTGATAGGGATGTTCTGGTGGAGGATGTTGTAGGAGGGAGTAGCACTGAGAGTGAGGAGATACCATTGGTGAGGCGTATCGCTCCAGGTCCGGCTATTGCGATTGGTACTGCTAGAGTGCCAGAAGAGAGTGCTGATAGAGAGGCAGAGGTTTCAGAGCCTCCACTGTTTATTCTTGTGGTTGGTTCTTCCCGTAGGCCAGGCTTAACTTTGGCGGACACCTTAGAGGGAGCGAGAGATGAGGATATTGTAGCTACTTTGCAGGAGTCTCCCTAGTTTGAGAATATCCTGATTCAGGAGGGTATACCATCTCATGTCAGGGATGTTGAGCAGGAGGAGAGACAGAGAGAGGCTGAGGTAGCCGTCGGGGAGGAGCGCATGACCATAGTCCGGGAGGTTGAGTTGGCGTTGGGGCACAGAATTCCTTTTACGCCTGCCACTTACGTGCCTCAGGTTCACTTCTTCGTTCCGCAGGGATGTGACACATATACTCCTTTGCTACCTGTGTACTTGGATACAAATGTTGTGCGCGACCGCTCGACCCACATTGCTTATAGAAATCCCTTGGTATGCCTTTTGTTTATTCCTTGGTGCTTGTATCTGCTATACATTTCTTTTGACAATGACTGACAGAAATTGTAGCATGCTTTTGTTGACAGACTCAGAGATCCATGGGCGGTTACGGAGGTTCCGCGAGTTCTCTGGCATATTACCGTGCGTTGCCGCCAAGTGTGAGGGCCTTGGTTGATGCTTTCGGGTTTACCATCTTCATTCGACTCTTGACAGTGACCAGGACGGATCGCAAGCTGATACGAGTTCTGGTGGAGAGGTGGTGGGATACCACCAATACTTTTCACTTCAGATTCGGGGAGATGACCATTACTCCCCTTGACTTTGCTGCTATCACCGGTCTGAGAGTTGGAGGTGAGCCCATTCCATTTGATTCAGAGCTATACTTGGACACTGCTGACGTAGAGCACTACTTGGGGAGGATGCCTGGAGGCATTGAGCCGGGGGTGAGATACACTGTCTTGGTGGATTTCTGGGACCATGAGCCAGAGTTAGAGGAGGAGGCTAGACAGATGGAGAAGGCTTACTTGTTATACCTCTTTGGTGCTTCCCTGTTTCCGAACAGGCAGGACATGGTGCACTTGGGTTGGCTATCGGCGCTGGAGAGCTTGGAGACTGCTGGGAGATTTGACTGGGGTGGTGCTGGCTTGTGCACCGTGTACTGCTTCTTGGGTTGCGTCTGCCGTGGAGTAGGCACGAGCCTTGGTGGCTATTGGAGAGTTATAGAGGTAAATTTTGCTAGCATTTCTCCTTTGTGTAAAACCATGATAATGCCTTAGCCATATTCCTTGACTTGATTGGTTTCTGAACATGCAGGTGTGGGCTTATGAGGTGTTGGGAATATTTGCTCCAGCCAATTCTCACAGCAATGAGAATGTGCTTCCACGTGCTGAAAAGTGGGGATTGGAGTTCGCAGGAGCAGGTGATCATAAGGGAGACTTGAGGAGCTTCAGACTTTTCCTTGATTCTACCACGGGAGATAGAGTAAGCTTCTTTGTGATCCAACCTTTCACGCTTTCTTGTCTTCTCATTTTCTGAAAAAAACGACAAACCTTTTTCTCGCAGGTGAGGTGGAATGTCTGGGATAGGTCGCGCAAAGATTATCTGGTTAAGAGCAGGGAGTGGACACGGAGCCGAGTGCTATTGGAGTGTCCATACGGTTGGCGGTGGTACTTGGGTGACAGAGTGTCTCGTCAATCTCTTGGGATTGACCATTTCAGAGTGCCTTCGCCCCTTCCTTCGCTTGTTCAGAGGACTGATGAGTATACTCTAGCAGAGATAGAGAGACACACAGTGCCGACAGAGGTGATCTTCAGCCCTTCGATAGATTATGAAGGATATTTGAGTACTCATTTGGCATATAACCTGAATATGGAGAATCGCCTGAGAGCTGCTCCTGCTTTACCTGAGTTGAGGAGAGAGATTGAGGTAGTGACTGCTGATGGAGCGCTTGGAGTAGTGACGGTGCCTACTTCAAAGCCAGGGATCCCAACCAAAAGCTTATCACCGACCTGCCAAATTCCTCAAAGGGAGAGGCAGATGACTACCTTGCAGTTACTAGCAACTGGGAGCCCAGAGATGCCGAGGGGAGGACCATCGGCTTTGCTTGCCCTACAACTCCTGGCGGACTACGTTAGTACTTTCATACCTGTATTATTCATTTATTTATTTGCTTTTCTAGAAACTGTAGTTGATTGTTTTTTCTTCATGTTGTTTTGCAGCGGACAACCTTAATCACGGTGGTCGTCTGATCCACGGCAACCTCCACCGCGAGGACATCGCCAGAGCTTTGTATTTTGACGGCTTTGCACCAACCCCCGTTGGTTTTGGTCGTGCAGCTCACCTGCTACTGGGCTACACCCCCTCGTATTGGGGAAACGTCAGAAGGACAGGCAAGCCTAGAACAAGACATCCCTGGCCGCCAACCGCTCCTCTGATTGCCACACGTCCTCCTGGTGAGCAGAGGACCGGCCGATCTAGAAGGGGCTGAGCTAGGGGAGGGTCAAGACGTTCCCGAGCCCCAACATACCTCCAACAACAGATCACCTTTGCCCACGTTCCCGAGATCCCTACAGCCATCCCTATCCTCGACCGTACTAATGATGAGCCCAGCACTTCTGGAAGAGTAATAGTAGAAGAGGGGGAAGAAGAAGGAGAAGAAGAAGAAGAAAAAAGGGAGTGAACTCGATCATCGCGTGATCATTCGCTCTCTCGCCGAGCAATCCGCCCTATTAGCTGATTCGGACGACTCACCGGGCTACTCTTCTTCACCAGATCGAGAAGAGATGCCTCGCCAGTCGATCAACCTGCTCGACGAGCTAAACCTTGGCGGAGATTCCCGTGCTCCACCAGCCATTCGCATCATCACTCCGTCCCAAACGTCGTCCCCCTCTCACCCCGAGAATCAGAGGGACAAGAGGCCGATAGAGAGTCCTCAGCACGCCCAGCCTCCCCTGCAAAGGAGAAGGACTGGGGACATGAGCTCGAGCCAACCCCTCTCCAACTCACCTCCTCTGGTGCAGCCTTGGGCCCCAGTGCTTGCTCGCCCTGATGGTACCCCTATAAACATGATCGACAAAATTTCCTCCACCGATGTGGTGTTCGGCATTTCCAGAGCCGCCCTCCTCCCATATGACATAGAGAGGGAAAAAGGTAGCTCCTATGATGTGCTCATGAAATCAATCTTCCAGTCGAGCGTCAAGGTAAAGACGATTCTCTTTATTTCTTTTTCGTAGTATTTAGAGTTCCAACTCATCTTATGTTTTGCTTCTGCCCTTTTTTTCTTTTTCGTTCTAGATTATGCAAAAGGCGTCCGTAGGCTTGGAGAGAGCTAAGGATGCTGAGAAAGAACTAAAAAAGGAGCAAAAGAGAGCGGAGAAAGCTGAAAAAGAAAGTGCTCAATATGCTCAAGCTTTGAAGGACGCTCGGGAGGAGGTGGAGGCACTGAAGGGGGAAAACGTTGAGGTGAAAAGGAGGGCTGAGGAGACTGAACGCGAGCTCTGCCAACAACTCTCGGCTGCAGAGGCTAAAGCAGAGGCTGAATATGATCGTGCCGTGGTGGAGGTTACTGATAGCTACAGGGCACAAATCCCAATAGTGCAAGATACTATCTGGGGGGCAGCCTGGCACCGATGCCTCACCAAGCTTGGAGTGGACTCATCTTCGCCTCTATGGACCAACATGGAGTTACCAAGTGAAGTAGGTACTGCTCAGGCCAGTCTCGATGCCCAAGCTCAGCCTAATTCTGAAGCCCAACCTGAGTCCTTTGCCGAGCAGATACCGACAGAAGAAACTGTCACTGACCTCACCGTTGTAGGAAATGAAACCGCTGAAGGCCTTGGAGGTGATAATCCTAACTCCGCTCCTGCCACTGTTGCTGAAGGGCACAGTGAAGAGGCTTAACGCCCATATTATTCTCCTTAAAAATCTGCACTTGGTTTTTGACCCTGCGTGGTCTTGTTCGGCCGCCTGTGGCCTACTGATGCTTTAATACTTCTGCTTTGGTTTTGAACTTTTCATGCAATGTTTTCTCGTACTTAATGACTGTTCTGACAAGTGCTTGCATACTTTAGTAGTTTGCTGCGGTATTCGTTGCAGAATTTCTAAGTTTCTTCATACGTAGATGTTGGTTGCAATGTTCGTTGCAACATTTCTAAGTTTCTTCATACTTAGATTTTGGTTGCAATGTTCGTTGCAGAAGTCCTAAGTTTCTTCATACTTAGATTTTGGTTGCAATGTTCGTTGCAGAAGTCCTAAGTTTCTTCATACTTAGATTTTGGTTAATATATTTGCAATACACATACTCTGCTCCCCAATAGGAATCCAAACCGGAAGCAATTTTGGGTTCGTATTTAAACAATGCCATAGTAAGAAAATAAATGAGATTTTATTCATGCTTGAAATAAAGACAATGGATCTAACTGACTCATGCTGGTGATTTTATTCGTAATCCCGACAAGGTATTAAAAACAGACGTGAATTTACTCGTATTCACTTGAAAAAGGATGTGATTATATTCGTAATCACATAAACAAATTACTGGTAGAACTTTCTCAGGTTCTGGACGTTCCACGGTCGTGGTATTGGGTCACCATCCAGGTCGGCCAAACGATAAGCCCCAATGCCAGCAATTCCCTCAATCTTATATGGGCCTTCCCAGTTCGGTCCAAGCTTCCCATCAGTGGATATTTTGGTGTTGGCCAAGACTTTCCTCAGGACGAGATCCCCGACCTTGAATTCTCTTGGCTGCACCTTCTTGTTGTAGCTTCTTCGTAGCTGCTCCTGGTATGTGGCCAACGTTATGAGTGCACGCTCCCTTTTCTCCTCGGCAAGGTCGAGCTGTTCGGCCAAGGCCTTGTCATTGCCACCTGATTCTACAAGAGTAGTCCGAATGGTAGGCAAGCCTATCTCCAATGGAATCACTGCCTCTGTTCCATAAGCAAGGGAATACGGCGTCTCTCCCGTAGATCGCCGTGGGGTGGTTCTGTATGCCCAGAGCACAGCTGGCAACTCATCTGGCCACTTCCCCTTCTTAGTTTCCAACCTTTTCTTAAGACTTTTAAGTATGGTCTTGTTTGAAGCTTCTGCTTTCACGTTGCTCTGTGGGTAAGCTGGGGTTGAATAGTAGTTTCTGATGCCGTACTGGGCGCAAAATGCCTTGAACTTTTTGCCGAACTGGGACCCATTGTCTGAGATGATGGAGTATGGTACTCCAAATCGTGTGATGATTTTGTTCCAGACGAACCTTTCTACCATAGCTTCTGTGATCTTGGCCAGAGCTTCCCCCTCTATCCATTTAGTGAAGTAGTCAGTGCCAATAAGCAGGAATTTTCGTTTCCCTGTTGCCATGGGGAGAGGACCCACGATGTCCAATCCCCATTGGGCAAATGGCCATGGGCTGGTCAGAGGCAACAGATCCTCCGCTGGAGATCGGATGAGAGGGGAATATCTTTGACACTTCTCACACTTTTTCACAAAAACTTTTGCATCCTCTTGCATGTAGGGCCACCAATATCCCTGGGATATTGCTCGGTGGGCTATGGATCTTCCACCAGTATGTCCCCCACAAGTTCCAGCATGAATCTCATGGAGGAATTTCTGAACGAGAGCTGGGTGTACACATAATAAATATGGACCAAGAAAAGATTTTCTATAAAGCTTACCTTCTGGAGAAAGCCAGAAGCGTACGGACTTGGTCTTAACCTTGTGAGCTTCCCTCTTCTCTTCTGGCAAGGTCCCATCTCGTAGGTATGCCACAATTGGGTCCATCCAGCTTGGTCCAAACTCTGTCTCCATCACAATTTCCACTGCTCGGCCAATGCTCGGTTCGCTCAAATAATCCATAGCCACCGTGCGGCGGTACTCTGTCTTGATTGCTGACTCCAAGCAAGCAAGTGAATCTGCATGGGCATTCTGGCCCGAGCTGATTTGTTGGATGTGGACTTTGTCGAATTTGTCAAGCAAGTCTTTGGCTGCTTCTGAGTATGCAGCCATCTTCTCGCTTTTTGTAGCATATTCCCCTGAAAGCTGGTTAACAACCAATTGTGAATCACAAAATACTCTTAGCTTATCTACCTTGAGTTCCAAGGCACTCCTCAATCCAGCAAGCAAAGATTCATATTCTGCCACATTGTTAGTGGCACTAAACCCCAACCGTAGTGCTTGCTCCAATATCAATCCTTCTGGCGAGAACAACACTATCCCTGCTCCAGATCCTTTGATGCAGGCTGACCCATCAACATAAAGCCTCCATTCTTCTGGATCCAGATCGGCCATTCTTGTTGGCTGCTCGGGATGACTTAGTTTCCCCTTTTCGTGGAGAGTCGGTGGGGGTGGAGCTACTGTTGGAGCGAACTCTGCTACAAAATCAGCCAAAATCTGCCCTTTGATTGCTGTTCTGGGTTATAATCAAGGTCAAATTGACTCAATTCTATTGACCACTTCGAGATTCTTCCAGAGAAGTCTGCCTTTCTAAGCAAGGCCCTCAATGGATATTCAGTGAATACAGTGATGGGGTGCTGCAAAAAATAATGAGGCAATTTTCTTGACGCAATAACGAGAGCATACACCAATTTCTCCAAGGGTAGGTAACGTGTCTCAGCATCTAACAGTGTTTTGCTTACAAAATAGACCGGAGCCTGCTCTGTCCCCTTTATTCGTAGGAGAACCGAGCTGACCGCATGATCAGATACTGCTAGATATAATATTAACCGCTCCCCAGCTTCTGGAGTAGAGAGTAAGGGTGGTGATGACACGTAAATTTTTAACTCCTGGAAAGCCTGTTCCTGCTCGGCTCCCCACTCATATCCCTCTCTCTTCTTCAGAAGTTGAAAGAAAGGTCTGCAACGGTCTGAGGACTTACTGATGAAGCGATTAAGAGTTGCTGCCATCCCTGTTAGCCTTTGGACCTCCTTCGTGGTCTTCGGGCTCTGAAGGCCTTGCAGAGCTCTAATCTGATTTGGATTAGCTTCAATCCCTCTCTTAGTCACCAGGTGCCCTAGAAACTTCCCTGAGCTAACTCCAAAGGCACACTTGGAAGCGTTTAACTTTAACTTGTATTCTCTTAGAATTTTGAAAGTTACCTTTAGGTCGGCAAGGTGATCAGGCTTCAACCTGCTTTTTACCACCATGTCGTCGATGTAGACTTCCATGGTTTTGTCGAGCTGTTCCTTGAACATCTTAGTAACTAACATTTGGTAGGTTGCTCCAACATTCCTTAGCCCGAACGGCATAACCTTGTAATAGTAGAGCCCTCTTGGGGAGATGAAAGACGTCTTTTCTTGATCAGGCTTGTACATGGCTATTTGATGGTATCCTCGATATGCGTCAAGGAAGCTCATTCTTTCATAGCCTGATGTAGCATCCACTAGTTGATCAATCCTGGGAAGTGGGAAGCTGTCCTTGGGACATGCTTTATTAAGGCCGGTAAAGTCCACACAGACCCTCCATTTTCCGTTTTTCTTCTTGACCACCACAGTGTTGGCCAACCAATCCGGATAGCTCACCTCTCGTATGGCATCCGCTTCTAGTAGCCATTCCACCTCTTCGATCACAGCGTCCGCGTGCTGTGGTGCCGACCTCCTTGCCTTCTGAACAACTGGTTTGTGCTGAGGATCCACATTCAAATGGTGACAGATAATTTCGGGGTCTATCCCAGGCATCTCCTGGGGGGTCCATGCAAATACATCGATGTGGTCCTTAAGAAAGGCAACCAAATCCCTTTCCTCTTGCTCGGCGAGGGTTTCACCGATCAGGAAATACTTTTCTGCATCGTTCTCTTGAACCTGTATTTTCTTCAATCCCTCCACAGTCTTCTTGGTAGGATCACCGCCGACGTCCTCCAAGGTCGGCTGATCCGGAACTTCAACTGTTTGTACCAACTCGGCCCTTGGGGACTTTTTAGGACCATGTTGAAACATTGATCGGCCACCCTTTGGTTACCCTTGATGCATTCTATACCATCTGCTCCGGGGTATTTGATCTTCTGGTGGTAAGTCGAAGAGACCGCCCTCATTTTGTGCATCCATGTTCTTCCTATAATCACGTTATAGGAGGAAGGGATGTCTACCACGAGAAAATCAGTCTTCAGCACTACTGTTCCAGCTCGGACGGGCAGCGTGACCTTCCCTATAGGCCATACCGTTTGTGCACTGAAGCCAACCAGGGGGACGAGACACTTTTGTAACGAGTTCGTTGGGAGTTCCATTCTCTTGAAGGTGTCGTAGTACATGATTTCCGTGCTTGCCCCCTGATCAACGAGTATTTTTTCCACGTCATACTCCCCTATTCATAGGGTAATTACCAACGCGTCGTTATGGGGTACTGTTACTCCATCTAGATCGTCATCAGTGAAAGTAATGGGAACCTCCGTTGCTCCCTCAGCCCTCGGCCTTTTCGTGCCGAGCTTCATAATTTGTCTTCCCTGGCCGTTTACCCTTTGGATGTGCCTTATTTCATTATTCGTGTATGGGGCAACTAATCCATGTATCATATGGATCGTTCCCTTTGGACCTTTCTCGTAGTCCATCTCTTCTATTAGCTCGACGTCATTCTTGCTATCAGCCAAAAATTCCTTTAGATGGCCCTCCGCCACCTTTTCGTCCAAGAACTTTTTATACTCCACACAGTCCTCAGTCATGTGTCTCCAATCTCTGTGGTAGCTACAGTGCTGATTGATAGCCCTCCTCTTCTCTGGGTTCCCAGTCATCTTTGGGGGTCTTCTGAACCACTGCTCATTCTTGATCCTGTACAGCATCTTGTAGATTGGGGTATTGAAAGTCGCCATGATGCTGAAGTATGACTTGGGGTCTGGGTTAGCTTTGTCCTTCTTCTACTGTGCATAATCCTTCCTTCCCGTTGTGAAATCCTTTTTGTATACCCTTGATTCCATCGTCTTCTTCTCTGGGAGCTGAGGTTGTCCAGCCACGATCTTTCCCCCAGCTTGCAGGATGTCATCTTCTACTCGTGTATGCTCCTGAATTCTCTACATCAGTTTGGCCACAGTCTTGACCGGATGCATGGTAAGCGATTCTTGTAGCTTACTATGCACGGGCAAACTTGTCTTGAACGTTGCCAGTGCATATTCTTCACTGCAATTTTCAATCTCGTTGAAAGTTTCCCAATAACGCTTCGAGTACTGCCGCAGAGTCTCTTCATCCCTCTGTCTCATAGAGGTTAGGGCATCAAAAGTTTTTGGGGCTGCTCGGCTTGTCAGGAACCGAGCAGTGAATTCTTCGGCTAGTTGAGTCCAGGATAAGATAGATCCTTCTGGGAGTTTATGGTACCAGCTCAAGGCTACTTTCCCTAGACTAGACGGGAACATCTTGCATAGCAAGGCATCATCTTGCTTGTGCATAAACATGGCCTGCTGGTAGTGTTGAATATGGGCTACAGGATCCGTGCTAGTTTCGTAAGGAATGAACGCTGAGTGTTTCACCCTGCTCGGTGTCTTCTCTGCGCGGATCCAGTGGGCCAGTGGTGACTTAGAGATCTGGCCAAGGGCTTCCTTAGCTGCTTCTCGTGCAGTTTTGGGGCCTCCCTCAGCTCGGCAAGCGTCCCTCCTTCTTGCATATTGCTCAGGAATGTGCTCATTGGAACCAAATCTCTCATATTTGTCCCTAGCATGCTTCCTTCTTTCTCTTTTTTCAACAGAAACGCTCCTGTCTCTCCTTTTTCGTGGAGAGGCTGCTCGGTCAGTGGAGACGTTGTCGTGATGACGACTTTTCTTTTCTTTCTCATAATGCACGGATCTCGTCCGTGAGCGTAGATCTTTTTCTTTCTCCTGAAGCTGCTTCTTTAGGTCCTGAATCTCTCATTCTCGTCGGGTGACTTCATGGGCCAATTCTTCTGCCTCTTGCTCCTTTTTGTCGAGGCTATCCTCTCTCTCTCGATTCCTTGTGTGCTTATGACCATCCTTCCTCGGGGGGCTCCTCCCCCGTTCTCGTCGGGTGGAGGGTTCCCCACCTCTTGGTGGTGTCTTTGAGCGTCCTCGCCTTTCGCCTACCCTTGGAGAATCGTGACATATTAGGCGTGTATCCCTGAATTTTGGAATCTCAGGGATGTGCCCTATGTTGAACCTCCTTGTTGCTGGCTTTTTTTGTGGTGCTCTTAGAGCCACGGGAGTTTTGTCCACCCTTGTGCTCTTTCTCGTAGTATACACAAGCGTGGTACCATCGTCTTCTACATCCTTCCTTTGTGGAGTGCACAAAAGAGGCTCTGAAAGCACCATTGTTGATCTCTGTTAAAAAGGGATCGAGCCTTTATGTAAGCGTTTCCCACAGACGGCGGCAATTGTACGGGGATAAAATCCACGCAGCCCTGGATCACGTGCTTCCTTAATCCAACCCTAAATTTGCAAGACAGAAAAAGGGTTAGAGCACCTTTGCCTCTCGTCGGCAAAGGCCCTCCGATGCCTAAGTTAGTATCACGTACTTGGTGAATTCAAACCACAATGCGTATGAAATGGGTTTCACAGCGTACCTTTTGTCATGGTTATTGCTGTAGAGGGAAAAAATCTGGGTATGCTATTTCCTCGCCTCTATGAGATCAACAATATGCACTCTTCGCCGGAACCCTAGCACTGCAAGACAACAAACAGTTAGAGCACCTTTGCCTCTCGTCGGCAAAGGCCCTCCGATGCTTAAGTCAGTATCACGTACTAGGAGGAAACCATAAAACACATAAAGCATGTAAACACGAATTACAGTGTACCTTTCTTCATGGGTATTGCTTCTTATTTATAGATGCAGGGTGCTTGTTGTCTAGAGATCCTATTCACATTAGGAGTCCTTTCCTATACGGGACTTGTTCCATATAGAAACACAATCTTTATTCTACAAGGATTTCTTTCCACGTTAGGAATCCTTGTCATTATCGGAATCCTCTTTACATTAGGATTTACCCCTTATCACGTAAGAGGCTATTCTAGATCCTTCTAGAACGACCCACCACCTTATCTCGTAGGCGGTTAGCTCGACAATATACTTGCCTATCCGTATATGATGTTGCCGACCAGATACCTTGCTCGGCAATGACCTCGTGCACCATCTCATGGTGCTGCCACCATCTCATGGTGCTATCCTGTCTGCACACTTGGCCTATCCTGCTTGGCCATAACCTGGGGCACCACCATGTGGTCCCCCGAACTGAGCCACCCTCACGTGGTGTCCAGGCTAAGCACGTGGTTCGTACGTACTTAAGTATTTTCCTATGTAATTGGATTTTACCCTCTCCAATTGCTCCCCAGCTTTGACCGTCATTGTTATTCATCACTGGTGGTTAAAGCTTACCGCTGCCTTTCTGTACGGGGATAAATCCACGTAACCCTGGATCACGTGCTTCCTTGAATCGACCCCAGATCTTTTGTCATGGTTATTGCCTTGTATTTATAGGTGTAGATGTTCTTTACATTAGGCATCTCGTGCCCCTGTTTCCTATTCTCTTTAGGAATCCTTTCCCTAATTGGACTTTCCTATTAGGGACGAGCTTCCATATCCTACTAGATCCCGTCTAGTAGAGGTCTTTCTTTCCATATAGGACTCTTCCCTATATGGGGCATACTCCTAATCTCATTAGGACTTCCCATACTGATCCCTTAAGCTACGGGATCGCTCCTTATCTCATAAGGAACCGCCTTTAGACCATTCTGGAATGTCTCACTGCCTTACTCGTGGCGGTGCCGTGCTTCCACATAGCTCGGAATAACCCGTACGTAACTCAACTCATCTCGCCGAGCTGATTTACGTATTCCAGAATGCTATTTAAGCTATACACGTAGCCCACCTAGCTCGGCCACATCAGGGGTATCCCTTTATGTCTTATGCCGAGCTAGTGCATCCTGATATATTAACTTACTTAATTATCCGGACCTTATTCATGGTCCGGGATCAGCTCGGCACAGGGCCCACGGACTCCCTATGTGGTGCCGAGCTATTCACCCTTTCGTGGTGACCGCCATAGGCACGTGCTATGCCTAATAGTAGGGTAATCAGATTTTGTAATTCATGCATTTCGGTATTCGTGATATTCATCAAAGCTTCTCACTCGACTAGGCCTGCTCCTTGTATGAATTTTCCCTTGGTATCCACATTACCAAGCCCGCACAGTACACTTGCACTTATACCCACACGTAGGGTTTGGCGCAATTTCTCGAATATTCTCTTCTCACGTGAGGAGACATGATTCTTGCATTTAATGTCGATGTTTGCCTTCCTTAATAGAGTTGGAACGGCCTTTATGGTGACGTTTCACATACGTCATCCCTTCTTTATAGGGTTCTAAAGACATTCTCACCCCATTTCAAAGATCTTTTCGTGTTCTCCCTTTATACATGTACGGGGATAAAATCCACGTATGATCTTGATCATGTGTTTCCTTGCTAGAAACCTCGCTCTCTATATGGGTTTGACGCTTTATTGATTAAGGCATCTCGCAGTCCTTGTTCCCATTCGCATTAGGAATACCCATGTCAATCCCTTAATTCTCGGGATTGCTCCTTATCACATAAGGAACCTGATTTAGAATCTTCTGGAATGTCTCACCGCCCTATACTCTTAAGGCGGTGCCGCGCTTCCACGTAGCTCGGTATGACTCGTACAAACCTCATCCCACTCGTGCCGAGCTGCAACGGGTTGAACCATGTATTCCAGAGTGCTACCCTAACTGTATTAATAGCTTAACTAGCTTGATCATCCCTTTGGTCATATTGCCGAGCTAGTATATCATCAAATGATACTTGATTTATTACCTTTGACCCTACTCATGGTCATCTCAGCTCGGCATAGGGTTAGGAAGCCCCTATACAATGGTGCCGAGCTAATTACCCTCACGTGGTGGTGAATTATGGCATATGTCCTACCTTTTCCAATGGTGTTTCAAGCAATATTCGTTGCTTAAGCCACTGCTTTTTACTTAGCAACGTTTTTGCAATTTTCGTTGCAAGTTTGACAATGTTCAAGCAATGTTCGTTACTTACTGTTCCAAGTTTCTTCGTACTTGGCAATGTTCGATCAATATTCGTTGCTTGCCTCCAAGTTTCTTCGTACTCGGGAAAGTTCAAGCAATATTCGTTGCCTGCCTCCAAGTTTCTTTGTACTTGGGAAAGTTCAAGCAATATTCGTTGCTTGCCTCCAAGTTTCTTCGTACTTGGGAAAGTTCAAGCAATATTCGTTGCTTGCCTCCAAGTTTCTTCGTACTTGGGAAAGTTCAAGCAATATTCGTTGCCTGCCTCCAAGTTTCTTCGTACTTGGGAAAGTTCAAGCAATATTCGTTGCCTGCCTCCAAGTTTCTTTGTACTTGGGAATGTTCAAGCAATATTCGTTGCTTATTGCTTAAGTTTTTTCAGACTTAGCAAATATCAGGCAATTTTCGCTGCTTATTGCCCAAGTATTTTCGTGCTTGGCAATTTTCAAGCGATATTCGTTGCTTAAGCCAAAGTTTCTTCGTACTTGGCTCACTCGTAATTAGACCAGGCTTAAAAAATGATATAGTAAAAAATATCTTTTTGTGAACAAGATGGAATTTTATTCATAACTCCATCACAAAGCAATTCGTAGCTGAATGAGAACAATAAGCAATATCTTCTATGGAACTCCTTTCATAATTCCACTATAGCAACTCGTATCTAATAATCAAAATATAAACTGCAAAAAGTAATTCTATACTTATCTGTATATTCCATGGCATTGGCGCTGATTTCCATCCAATTTCTTTTAGGCAATAGGCTTCAATCCAAGCTATCTCTGTAATTTTGCATGGCCTTTCGTGTTCGGGAGAAGCTTCCCATTTGTGGGATTTTCTTGAGTTTGCTCACACTTGACTAATTTCGTTCAACCAAACTTCAAAAAGCCTTAGCTTTTATTTGGATGAGTCTATTCGTACTCATCTATGTAAATCCGAATTTACTTCTCCTTAAATACTTCGGAACTTCTTCGCACTTAGTCACAAGTATACTCATACTCAAATTTACAAGCCTAAGTATATTCGTACTTAGCCTTTTTCCAAGTTTAATCATACTTAGAATTTATCGAGTTTGAGCAATTCGTAGCTCAGGCCCAAGTATTCGTACTTGTCCTAAAAAATTTCAAGCATGGGGTATATACATTTACTGCTCCCCAATATGGAATTAAAATTCCTCGTTTTTGGTTCCATATTCAAATCAATCAAGTGTTTCAAATCAATCAAGTGTTTCAAGCATGCAACAGAAATTTTTCTCGTAATTTCCTTTAATCAAATCAAAAACTAAAATGCAAAATCATATAAAATGCAAAACTTTATTCATATCTCTTACTAGCACAAAACATGAAACTTTACACGTAGTTCATGCTAAGACACACCACACAAGTTCTTATCATTAAAAACTTGGAACCTTTCACATGGCCCATAAAGGAAATCGGAGGACAGTATTCATAGCTCTTACTAAAAAATAAAATATGCGTAATTTCTCAGCACTACTCATTGCTACAACATAAGTTTATTCGTACTTTCGCAAAACGCCCAAGTTTTCTCATACTCGAGCAAATAGCTCAAGTTTGTTTGCGCTTGTCTAGCCTTCTAGCATTATTCATTGCCATAAGCCTTTTAGCATTATTCATTGCTATTGGCCTAAATGTATTCAGACTTAGCACATAAGTTTTTTCATACTTTAATAGGATTCCAATTATTGTTCATTATTGTGGCCTAAGTTTATTCATACTTAGCCAGATTTTCAAGTTTACTCTTACTTTCGTTAACAATATCCGCTCCCCTATATGGAGACAAGGAGCTTTTGGCCCATATTTAGCAAACAGATACTAGATATAATTTCATTCAAGTCAACTCAGAATTTTATTCTACTAAGCAATTACTAGTTTTATCAAAGTAGCCGAACACCCATCGATGCATCTCCCTGTTGTACCTTTTAACTACTCCTGGTAAGGTGCAAGTTTTACCAGTAGTTTCTCTATTTCCCGACTTTTTGGTGTCGAGCCATAGTTTCAGCGCTTCACTATTTTTTCATGAGCTGAGCGACTTTCTTCAAAGTCTCTTTCTTTGTCTCTGAGACTTTTTTCGTAGTCCCAAACACTTTAGTTGTGGACTTTGATCCATCTCTAGAAGCAACAAGCAAAATAAACTAAAACAGAAGATATATTTGAGACAGTTCTGACCTTTTTATTTTATTTTATCCGTTCCAGCTGTGGCCTCCGGTCTTGAAGCTGAACTTGTGGTTTTTGTCGCGATGTGGGTGCTGTAGCGCATGGTCCTCTTCTCAAGAACCTTGACCCCCTTTCTATATGCAACTTCTGATTGCTGTTTGACATGTAAAAGATAGCTGCTTCGCTAAATTTTAATTGGTCCTCCCGTGGGCTCGCCATAACAGGTGCGTTCCATTGCTGGACGACATCCTTTCAAATATTTTGATCTCTTGTCCGCGATTACTCGTTCGCAAAGCAAGATATGTAAAGCTATGTTTCTTCTGCTCAAAACTTTTTTCATAATTTTGAACTCTCCCATCATTTGATCTTGATGCACCCTCCTATCTCATGAGGGAAACCTAGTTTAGTCGGCTCTTCCGCGATTCCCTAGTTGATTCCTGCTGCTCTCCCATGACTGCCGAGCAGCCGCGATCCCCTAACAGATTCATACTGCTCTCTGGGATTGCCTAGCAGATTTTGACTGCTCTCCCATGATGGCCGATCTGATTCGGACTGCTCTCCCGTGATCCCCTAGCAGATTCGTTCTGCTCTCCGGGATTGCCTAGCTGATTTTGACTGCTCTCCCAGGATGGCGGAGCTGATTTGGACTGCTCTCCCGTGATCCCCTAGCAGATTCGTTCTGCTCTCCGGGATTGCCTAGCAGATTTTGACTGCTCTCCCATGATGGCCGAGCTGATTCGGACTGCTCTCCCGTGATCCCCTAGCAGATTCGTTCTGCTCTCCGGGATTGCCTAGCTGATTTCGACTGCTCTCCCATGATTGCCGAGCTGATTCGGACTGCTCTCTCGTGATCCCCTAGCAGATTCGTACTGCTCTCCGGGATTGCCTAGCAGATTCTGACTGCTCTCCCATGATTGCTGAGCTGATTCGGACTGCTCTCTCGTGATCCCCTATCAGATTCGTACTGCTCTCCGGGATTGCCTAGCAGATTCTGACTGCTCTCCCATGATGGCCGAGCTGATTCAGACTGCTCTCCCGTGATCCCCTAGCAGATTCGTTCTGCTCTCCGGGATTGCTTAGCAGATTCAGACTGCTCTACAATCTTTCCTTCATGTTTCTAGGGTTTTCTCCTTACTTATCACATGATTCGCTAATATGTATCCTGCGTTGCTTTCTTCGTAGCATTAAATACAGACGGCCTTTTTTCTCTCTATTGTCACCTTCACGTGGTGGGTTTTTGCTTTGACTGTGGGGAGTCATGAAATATCAGACGTATTTTCCAAAATTTTGGAATCTCAGGGATACGCCTTATGTCGAATTTCTTGGTAGTGGGTTTCTTTCGTGGTGCTTCCGAAACTGCAGGAGTTTTATCTACTTTTGCACTCTTTCTCGTAGTGTGCGCATGGGTGTTTTCTACATCGTCCTCCACCTCCTTACGTCGTGGAATGCGTAGAACATGTTCTGAGGCCACCATTGTTGAGTGATTTTTTCTAGGAAAAAGCTTCTCGTACCGTTTCCCACAGACGGCGCCAATTGTAGAGGGAAAAAATCTGGGTATGCTATTTCCTCGCCTCTATGAGATCAACAATATGCACTCTTCGCCGGAACCCTAGCACTGCAAGACAACAAACAGTTAGAGCACCTTTGCCTCTCGTCGGCAAAGGCCCTCCGATGCTTAAGTCAGTATCACGTACTAGGAGGAAACCATAAAACACATAAAGCATGTAAACACGAATTACAGTGTACCTTTCTTCATGGGTATTGCTTCTTATTTATAGATGCAGGGTGCTTGTTGTCTAGAGATCCTATTCACATTAGGAGTCCTTTCCTATACGGGACTTGTTCCATATAGAAACACAATCTTTATTCTACAAGGATTTCTTTCCACGTTAGGAATCCTTGTCATTATCGGAATCCTCTTTACATTAGGATTTACCCCTTATCACGTAAGAGGCTATTCTAGATCCTTCTAGAACGACCCACCACCTTATCTCGTAGGCGGTTAGCTCGACAATATACTTGCCTATCCGTATATGATGTTGCCGACCAGATACCTTGCTCGGCAATGACCTCGTGCACCATCTCATGGTGCTGCCACCATCTCATGGTGCTATCCTGTCTGCACACTTGGCCTATCCTGCTTGGCCATAACCTGGGGCACCACCATGTGGTCCCCCGAACTGAGCCACCCTCACGTGGTGTCCAGGCTAAGCACGTGGTTCGTACGTACTTAAGTATTTTCCTATGTAATTGGATTTTACCCTCTCCAATTGCCTTGTATTTATAGGTGTAGAGTTCATCATCCTTAGGCATCTCGTGCCCCCTGTTTCCTATTCTCTTTAGGAATCCGTTTCCAAATAGGACTTTCCTATTAGGGACGAGTCTCCATGTCCTGCTAGATCTCGTCTAGCAGGGGTCTTCTTTTCCATATAGGATTCTTTCCTATATGGGGTATACTCCTAATCACGTTAGGACTTCCCATATTAATCCCTTATTTCACGGGATTGCTCCTTATCTCATAAGGAGCCGCTGTAGAATATTCTGGAATGTCTCACCGCCCTACTCGTGGCGGTGCCGTGCTTTCACGTAGCTCGGAATAACTCGTACATAGCTCAGCTCATTATGTCGAGCTGAATTATGTATTCCAGAATGTTGTTTAGGCTTTACACGTAGCCTTCCTAGCTCGGCCATATCAGGGGCATCCTTTATGCCTTACGCCGAGTTAGTGCATCCTGATTTATTAGTTTACTCTTTACTAGTCCCAGCCTTATTCGTGGCCAAACCAGATCGGCACAGGGTTTAAGGACTCCCTATGTGGTGCCGAGCTATTTCACCCCTCTCGTGGTGATCAACTAAGGCACGTGCTATGCCCCTTATTACGGCTAATCAGGTTTTACCCACTCCAGCTCTGCCGAGGGATATGAAGGCCATGCCGAAGAACACGACGGACAACTACGCCGAGCTCTGCACCCACATCGTGAGGCTAAGACTTTAATTCCGTATCTCAAATTTTACCAAGTCTCTATCTTCGAATTATTGCTTACGCAGTATAAATTTTTTTTTGCAGTCTGGCCAGTCGGCTTTGGCTCTCAGCGACAAGATATACAACTTTGGCATTGAGAAGACCGAGGTCGAGAAAAAGCTCGAGGTCGAGCAGAAGGCTCGAGCGGAGCTGAAAAGAGTGTCGAGGCCCTTGCCACCAACGGCCAGGAGCTTGAGAAGAAACTTGCGGAGGCTCGCCATCTCCAGAAAGAAGCTAAGGAAAGGGCCATGACCGCCGAGAGCAAGGTCACTGCTGCCGAGGAGAGGGCTAGGCAAGCCGAGAGGGATCTTCAGCATGCCAATACCGAGCACGACGAAATGATGGCTGCTGCTGATACCAACGGCTACCAGAGGGGGGCGGAGGAAACACTGAAGAAGTTCGCCAAAGAGGCCAACGACAACGAGGAGAAGGCTGATTCTACACTCGGGTCCTCCATCCCTCCCGTGCCCGAGACCGAGGTCCTGGAGATGCCCTTCGATGACGACGAGGATGAGGCTCCCGAGGGGAATGACGCCGAGAGTGGGGATGCTTCCGATCCCCCTGCTGGTAATCAGGACCAGGCCGCTAGCAATCAAGACCAGGCCCCCGAGGTTGCCAACACAGAGGCCTAGTCCTCTTTAGAATAATGTATTTTTATTTTTATTTGTGTCGGACTGGCGCCGAACGGTTAGGCGTAGGCTGGGCCCGAATGCTTGTAATTTATTTTTGCTATGAATGAATGAATTTGCCTCCTTTCCTTTCGCTTCTGATTCAGTGTTTCAATGTTTGTATCTGAATTTTTCCACAAGTAATGGCTCTTGTGGGTGATAAGTTGTAACCACCGACACTGGTAATAAACGATAGCCCCCGCTTCGGCGGGGAGGTAATGACATAATGGCACCCTGCCGAAGCATTAGAGTTGAAAGATTTCTTGGCTCTGCTTGGAAATTAAGGAAGAATAGCCCCTGATTTCAAAGTTGAGCCGAAGAAGAGTGCGCACCGAGCGAATAATCGATACAATAGCCCCCAGCTAGTTCGATAGGTAGGTCCCGAGACCGGGGGCATTTCCCCGAACGCTTATACGTATTAGCGCCGCTCCACCGAACACAATTATACGTTCCACCGAACGCTACCAATCGTTTTGCCGAGTGGAGACAGTTGTTCAACCGAACATAAACGACCGTTCTTTTGAACAGGGTCGGGTCGTTCCACTGAACGGTAGTAACTCAACTAGGGCCTTTTAGCCGAGGGCAATTACTTGTAAAAAAGTGAGAATAAAAAAATGACAACAACTGGAGAAAGGATCTTATCATTAACATTTTAATCCCCAGGCATTACAAAAAGTTACAGAGGACACGATAATCGTGAAAATGATAAACATAAGATCCTAACCATAGAATTTTCTTAACTTGGAGGCGTTCCATGGGTTGCTCACAGCCGTGCCATCCATCTCGGTAAGCTTGTAAGCCCCGTAGCTAGCCTTGGCCACGATACGGAAGGGGCCTTCCTAGTTAGGCATAAACTTCTTCTTGTTTTTCTTTTGGACAACCTCTCGGAGGACAAGATCATCGACGTTGAAAGGGCGGATGCGAACGTGCTTGTTATAGCCCCGAGCGACCTCTTGCTGGTACGATGCGTACTTGATGTGAGCTTCATCTCGAAGATCTTTGATGTAGTTGAGCTCGGATGCAAGGTGTTCGTCGTTTGTGGCGGGGTGGAAGATTTCCGTTCGGTTGGAGGGAGCAATGGCAGCGAGCGGAAGGACGGCCTCAACCCCATAGGCCAATGAGAATGGCGTTCGGCCGATACCTCGCCGAGGGGTGGTTCGGTATCCCCAGAGGACCTTGGGGAGTTCTTCCACCCATTTTCCCCGCTTGTTGGTCAACCTGCGCTTGAGGCCGGCCGAGATAGATTTGTTCGAGGCCTCGGCTTGTCCGTTCCCTTGAGGGTAGGCCACAGTGGAATTATAGACGTGGATATTCTTCTTCTTGCAGAGCGTCTTTATGGCCTCAGCAACGAACTGTGTGCCATTGTCGGAGACAATTGCGTAGGGCACGCCGAACCTGGAAATGATGTTTTTCCAGATGAACTGCTCCACCTCGGAGGCTGTAGTATGGATTAGGGGTTCGGCCTCAACCCACTTGGTGAAGTAGTCTGTAGCCGTGATTAGGTGATGAAATCCGCCGGGGGCTGTAGGAAGGATTCCAACAATTCGAGCCCCCCATTGGGCGAATGGCCACGGGCTGCAGCGACAAGGCAGGTTGGTGAAGCAGGGGGGAGTGCCTTTGGCATGCCTCACATTGCCTGACGTAGTCCTCGTCGTTCTTCCTCATTTTTGGCCACCAGTAGCCTTGGGTGACAGCCTGCTCGGAGAGGGTGCGACCACCCGAGTGGCAACCGCAACTTCCCTCATGAAGCTCTCGCAGTATGTGAGGTACCTCGGCGTCGTGTAGGACACGGAGGTCGGGGCCAATGTAGGTGCGCCGATAAAGCTGGCCGGACGGAGAAAGAAAGTAGGATGCGGACTGGCAGCGAATTCGGTGAGCCTCCTTTTTATCCGAAGGTAGGGTCTGGTCTCGGAGGAAAGAGACCACGGGGTCCATCCTGCTTGGGCCAGAGGCGATGATGGTCATGACGTCTTCGGCGCTTGGCTGGAAGCTTGGAACCGTGATCTCCCCAACCGTGATTGTTCGGGTACCTCCGAGTTCGTTGCATGCCAAGCCGAGAGCAGCAAGGGCGTCGGCGTGAGCGTTCTTGGCTCGGTCGATGTGGGAGAAGTGGCCTGCTTTGAAATCGTTTTGCAACTCCAGAACGTGGCTAATGTATTTCAACATCCGAGCGTCACCAGAGCCGTGATCGCTATTCAGCTGGTTCACCACCAGCATGGAGTCGCTGTAAACCTGGAGTTCATCCACCCTAAGAGTCAGAGCAAGGCGGAGACCGGCAATTAAAGCCTCGTTCTCGGCCTCGTTGTTTATGGCTGGGAAACCGATGCTCATGGCGCATTCGTGGAGAGTGCCCTCGGGAGAAATGAGTACAATTCCAGCCCCTACCCCTCGGCTGTTCGACGCACCATCTACGTGCATGCGCCAAGACTCACTCGTGTAAATGGTAGCCGTGCGGGGAGGGGAGCGATTGACAACGAACCCGGGCTGCTCAGAGGCGGTGATGCATTCGACCGGTTCGTCCCCGACGCCCTCGGCGATAGTCTCCTTCTGGAGCTCGGTCTCCAGCTTCGGGGTGAGCTCGGCGACGAAGTTAGCCAACGCCTGACCCTTGATCGCCATTTGGGGCTCATACCGGATGTCAAAGTTAGCCAATTCCAAGGACCACTTGCAGATCCGATCTGAGAGGTTTGCCTTACGCATGACAGTTTTCAAGGGATATGCCGTGATTACTACGACTGTGTGGCTCTGGAAGTAGGGTAGGAGCTTTCTCTTAGCCGTGACTAGCGAAAGTGCCAACTTCTTAATTGGCAAATACCTTGTCTCGGCTGGGAGCATTGTCTTGCTCGAGTAATAAATAGGAAATTGCTCCAAACCCTCCTGCCAAACCAGCGCCGAGCTGACGGCGTGTTCGGACACCGCCAGGTAGAGGTAGAGATCTTCGTCCTCCCTCGGCATGACTAGCAGAGGTGCTCGGAACATATAGCCTATAAGCTCGGCAAGTGCGGCGTCGCACTCGGCGGTCCAAAGAAAGGCCCTTCTACTGGTCTTGAAGGATTGGAAGAAAGGTCTGACGGGGATGGGAGAGATGGTCTTCTGGGAATTTGCTCTTTACTACCATATCATCGATGTAGGCCTCCATAATATCGCCGAGCTCCTTAGCGAACATCTTGGAGACCATTCTTTGGTAGGTAGCCCCAGCGTTCTTCAGGCTGAATGGCATGACCCGGTAGCAGTAGGTACCCCTCGGCGTGATGAATACTGTCTTCTCAACGTCCATGACACTCATAGCGATCTGATGGTACCCGCGGCAGGCGTCCATGAAACTGAGCCTAGCGTTTCCAGCTATGGCATCCACCAGCTGGTCTATCCGGGGGAGGGGAAAACAGTCTTTCGGACAAGCGTCATTGATGTTAGTGTAGTCCACACATACCCTCCACTTCCCGTTCTTTTTCTTGACCACCACGGTATTTGCCAGCCACGTGGGATACATCACCTCCCGGATAGCCTCCGCCTCAATCAGGCTGTCAACCTCTTCCAAGACGGCGTCTGAGAGAATGGCCGAGGACCGCCTCGGCTTCTGCACCACCGGCCTCCTAACCGGATCAACATTGAGAGCGTGCGTGATGAAATCGGGGCTTACACCTGGCATCTCATACGGAGTCCACGCGAAGACCTCAATGTTATCCTTGAGGAAAGAGACCAAGTTGTTCCGCTCGGGATTGGAGAGATCCGAACCAAGCATGAAGTATCTGGTGCCCTCTTGGTTAATGGGCACCTTGACCAATTCTTCGATAGACTTGTCCTCGGCCTTAGAGCCAACGTCGTCGAGGACTGGAGTGCATTCGGGCACCTCAATCCACTGCACCTGCTTCGGTGGTCTGCCTTCCCTTCTGTCTTTCTGGCGAACGGCATTGACAAAGCACCTCTTGGAGGCCATCTGGTTGCCCCGGATGGTTTCTTGGTGCCCGGTTGTGCCAATGAACTCGACACATTGGTAGGGGGTCGAGGCGATCGCCTTCATGGCATGAAGCCATCCTAGCCCCAGAATGGCATTGTAGGGGCTCGGGGAGTCCACCACGGTGAACTCTATTTCCAAGAGCATCGACCCCGCCCAAACCGGGAGGGTGATGCTGCCAAGGGGATATATCAGGAAGCCACAAAAGCCAACAAGGGGTGTGTCGGATGGGGTAAGCTCATCACGCGTCCGTCCAATTGCTTTGTACGCTGAGTAATAAAGGACGTTGACGGAGCTCCCCTGGTCCACCAGGATTCGCCGAACTCAAACATGGTCGATGCTTATCTCGATGACGAGGGCATCGTCATGCGGGAGTTGCAATCTGTCTAAATCCTGTTCGGTGAAGGAAATGGTGTATGGGTCAATAGCCTCCTCATACTTCCGCTTTGGGGCCCTACCGAGCGTCATAACTCGCATTGCCGCTTCGATTTTCTGCAACTCTGTGTGCATGGCATCGGATCGGGCTTTGCCAACTGGGCCGTGGATGTGACAACCACCCCCGGGCGCACTCTGTCCCCGGGCGCCTGCTGTCTTGGCGGCGACGACAGGATACCCTGCTGGTTCTGCTGAGGAACTGCCCCCCTGAACACGGTCGGCGTGCGATCGTGGTCTATCCATTCCTCCATGCGTCCTTCAGCGACCAGTCGCTCAAGGTGCGCTATAAACGGTCGGCATCTCGTCGTGTAATGACCCACCTCATTGTGGTAGGTGCATTTCCCCTTCTGGGTGGGATCCGACCCCATCTTCTCCTCCGGCCAGTAAAACCAACGCTTCCTGCCGATCTCTGCCAGCAGCCTGTAGATTGGCAGGGTGAAGACGGTCGTCTTGGCAATATAGTTGTTATCGTTTCTTGGAGGCCTTTCCCATCCCCCGCCGCCATTGTTATTTCTGCTGACATCTCTGGGACCTCTGTTCCTGTACCCTCCACCTTGATCACTTCTCCCTTTCTTCAAATTGTTCACCTGCTTCTTTGCTTCCTTCGGCACACCTTTGCCGACACTTCTCTTCGACGCTCGGTCAAAGAGTAGCTCCTCGAGCTCTCGGAAGCGATTCACAGTCTCCATTAGTTCGACCATGTTATTTGGAGGCCGGACCATGAGCTCTTTGAAGAGGTCAGAGTGATCGTCGAGTCCATTCTTGAACGAAGTGGAGGCGATCTTCTGGTCACAGTCCTCCACGAGGCTGTATACCTCCCAATACCGGGCGATGTACTCTTTCAGGGTCTCGTCCGAGCCCCTCTTCATATTGACAAGCGCGTCGAGCGTCTTCAGTGTGTGTTGTTGGTCACAAACCGAAACGTGAACGCGCGCTCGAGCTCATCGAAGTCATTTATAGACCCCGGAGTGAGCTGGTTGTACCATAGGAGAGCCGTGGTCCCTAGGCTCATGGAAAACGTTCGGCACATTAGGGAGTCGCTATGGCCGTAGAGCTCAGAGACCAGGCGATATTGCTGGATGTGTGTAATCTCGTCCGTTGTTGGCTTATACTTGTCAAATTTGGGGATTTTGAATCCGTGCGGTGGGGCGGCCTCGACAATTGTTCGGGAGAATGGTGACTGCTTGGCCTTCTCCAACCTGGAGTCCGCAGGGCAGGGGCGGTTGAGGTTGATCGCTCGGTGTTCCCCATGGGCACGCTTTGCCGGCCCAGGGGCTCGGTCCCCCATATCGGGCTCCTTGCCAACTCTTCCCGGGGGCGACGGCGTCTGTTATCGGGCTCGGCATGGTAAACCTTAGTTTCGCCCGTGTGCGCGTTGACGAGTATGATGTTGCCACCTTCGTTTCGTAGCGTGTACCTGTCTCCGGGCCTAAGGCCATCACTCTGAGCGTTATGGCCCAGCCCTGCCAGGATGTCAATCGAGTCATCCGCCGCGTTCCTGCGCGAGCCATCACTCCGAGCGTTGGGTGCGCCATTTTGGGCGCCATGCCTATCCACCGATTGGCGATGGCGCCGATAACCTCCCCGATCATCTGATCGGTTATGGTCATGGCCATCCACCCGCTCTTCATGCGCTCAGCTTTGGCTGTTGCAATCTCAGCGTACCTGCGGGACGTCTGCCGGGCCCTTCCCTTTGTTATATTGCCTTTCTAGCTCCCAGGCGTAATCCTCGTCTCCTCGGACTTCTGGTGTCCGAGCGCTAGATGCCGTGGCGGTATCCTCGATATGGTCAATCTGTTGAGACTTCCCGCCACGTGTATGTCGCCGGCGCGAACGCGCTACTTCCGACGGAACAACAAGTGCGCCGCCTTTGTGGTCCACCTCCACGACTTGTCCGAGACGGGAAAAGACTGGAGCCCGTCCCTCATCGTTAGTCCTCGCGCTCGGCTGCGGCCTCTAGGTCCTCGTCCGACCGCTGGACCTTGACGTTGTAGGTTGATTCCTGGCCTGCTTCATGGCCAGTACTTCTTTCCTCAGCAATGCCAGTTCTGCCTCTATGGCGAGAGGATGAGGAGGAGGAAGCGCCTCCGTGCGTGCTGGAGTCGTGAGATTGTCAAGAGAGAGGACGTTCCCGTCCATGCTAAAGAGAATGTTGCTTGCTCCGGCATTGCTAGGACCGGCGTCGTTGGTGGCCACGGTGACCGTTCCATCTCTGTTGACGACAAGAGAAAGGGTGAGCCCCAAGTTGCTCCTGACCTGATGGTATCGGTACCGGTCAGCGGAGCTACGGTACTCGCCGACGGGACCAAACGCATCAAGACCTAAAGTGAGGTTGGCCATTCGAGCAATGCTTGAAGAGGTTTTGAGAGGAGAGCTTTTGAAAAATGGGAAGAAAGACCACCAATGTGTGTATAGAGGCTGGGAGGGGTAGTTCACCGATTCCCCAACAGAGTTGCCAATTGTGGGGGTGTTTCTCGCCGGAGTAACTCTTTGAACCTTCTGGACTGGTGTGAGAGATGGTGGGACGAATAAACCGTGCCTGAACTCTAGCTGCCCTCCAGGGGAGTTAACCTGCACACGTAGACAACCACGTTAGTGCCTAACCCAAACGGTGGTGGTCCGGGAAGGCACTCCGATGGTTAAGTCAGTCACCGGAGGGGAGAAATAAGCTGGAAACTTAGAGAGAGAAGTGGAGTTATGAGAGTAGTAAATGAGGAGAGAGGACTCCCGATTGTGGTAGTTGTAGTTGGGTATTTATAGGCAGGGGCCGTGCGTCCCACGCGCTCGGTGCCCCTCACACGCCTGTCATTCGTGCTCGGAATGACAACTGATGTGACTCCTATCTCTGCCACAGACGCCATGTCTGGGCTGACATCACGGCACGTGGGTTCGAGTAGTCAAATCACCTCGAGATATTTCCCATCACCCACGTGCTCATGCAGACGGCGGTGACAGAGTAGGTGACTACCACATTTAATGCTCCATCGTGGAGTGTGTAGCGTGCCCGATATGCCACCGGCGAATCAAGTACATCCGAGCCCGCGTGCCGAGGTCAACCGACTTGGCACGCGAGCAGCCCGGTCTCTCAAGCGCTCGGCACGTCGATTGGCGGAGCCCCCGAGAGAGATCCGAAGATCAAGCGGAGAGTGCTGCATCCTCGGCACCTTCGGGTTCGGCGAACATCATACAAACCTATATTCTTCCCAACCTGGACATTGGTGCCGACCACCGACGGGACCATACGTTCGGCGGGGAGGAGATACGTCGGTCTGCATTCAGTTTCGTAGGTTCGGAGATGTTGGCCAGTTTGCCCTTCCATTATGCAGGGTGGGGCCTTTGTTGACCCTTACGAACTCGACCGCTACGGAACACACAATGTTTCAACGAGAAAGTCAAGTTAACCATTAGGTAAAGTTTAATACAAGGTTAACAAGATAAGTTTACACATTTCCATCACAAATGACCACCATACTCCAACACCCAGAGCAGGTAATCTCTCTCCAACTAAGCAAATACAAGTAGTCACATAACTTTTAACTATATAAGCAATCAATTGATGTTCAAGTACAAGTTCAACAGAGATTTGCATAGGTAAGGATCTGACCAAGGCAAACAATAGCAGTGGCAGTTACGCCGGCCGAACGTAGTTACATCAGAATCAAAATTAAAAATGGATAAGAGCCCTAACGGGGTGCATATGAACAATACAAGACAAACAATTGTCTTCCAAATATGGGAAACAACATCAGATTATTGAAACCAAGGAAGGAAACAACGACAGCAAAATTTGAACATAACACCAACAATTTGACATTATTGAAAATGACATAGTCAACTTTGACTCCAATAACTAGCAGCAGTACCAAAACTTGATCAAACTAGTAATTGTGAGCAGAAACATCAACAACAGTGACAAAGGAATCAAAATAAAAATGGCTAATGAAATTGATAATAAGTACAAAGCATCGGCACCAGAACTAGAGTGAGAGAGCAAGAACCATGTGCCAAAAGTAAGGCCATCAACAACAGTAAAGATACACTGTGTGATACTCAATAGCAAGGATCCAATTAGCACCACATAATTTAATAAGCAGGAGTCTCGTAGCCAAGGTACATAGCAAAACCAAGAATGGACAAAAAAAAAAAAAAGGCACTTCAGACCAAGGTGCGCAGATTTAGACACAAAACTGAGACGAGAACGTCGCACTGTGTAGTGTTGGAAACGGATTCGCAAGTGGCTCTCCGGGCGATTTCGAATCAGCGTCGTTTGATCCTAATTATAATCTAATTAAGTTGATCAATGAGGAACTGAAGATGTGATGGACTTGTGATTTAATTTTTGGTTGGAGAGAGGCAAATAGTTATGCACATAATTTAGCTAGATTGGGCCTTCAGTTGAACCAAGGTGAGCAAGTGTTTGATCAAGCGCCACTAGAAGTGTTAGATAATTTGCGCAGTGACTGTGATGGTCTTGGAGTTATTCGAGCCGCTGCAACAAGTGTTTATGTTTCTTAGGGTCTAGGCCCTCTTGTGTACCCAAAAAAAAAAATGAGACGAAAACCAACTGAACCATGGACATGGCTGTCCCTTGGGCAAGGCCCAAGAGGCCTGGGCCTAGGGCATCAATAAATGGTCTAAAAAAAGGGGCACTCTAATAATTTTTAGTATTAGGCCGAGTAGAAGTCTTTTGAAGCTGAAACAAGTGGTCCAGTTAAGCTTTAGGGCTCTTAAAAACTGTTATTGTTGAAGCCCAATGATACACACAAAGCAAAAGCCCATTTGGTGGCCTAATAAAATCGGAGGATAAATACACTCAATTTTTTTAAGAAAATTATGTAGCGAATAAGTTCACACTGACCCATTTAAAGATATGTTCTTGTTCATTTTATATTTCGACTAAGTGTTCAAAAGAGAACTAACCTAAAATTATGACATGTTTTAATTATAAGAATTTTTTTTCGGGTTTCCATGTGACCATTGAAAGGTACATGTAGCGCGGCTAGTGTCCACACGCCAACATTAGCAGGTAATTGACCCACCGCCGCCACCAAAGCCACTCCTTGCCGCCTCCATTCAATGAAAAGCTGGTTGGGTAGGAACAAGACAACATCGCCCACGTTAAGCCTCTCCTCCTTGACGAACCACTTCCACCCTTTGCTGTTTAATATGGACTAAAATAATTATATAAACAACTAATTCTGCTTTTTTTTATTTATTTATAAAGAAATATAGGGCACCACTTCAGGATTAAGCCTAGGGCACCCAAATACTTAGGGTCGGCCCTGACCATGGAATGGAAATATTGCAAGGTTTAATAAGGTAAACCTACTAAACATGTCAATATATAGCGTACAAACACATGTCAATATATCAAATACAAACACATAGCGTCCAAACAGGTACTCTCATAAAAGGATAAAGTTCATTTACACGTGAAATTCAAATGCACATAAGAACATAAACACACAATATTTTTCTATCAAAAGCATGATGTAACACTCCCATTGAGGTTAAATATCTCCCCACGGCCCTCAGTTATTCTACCTAGAGCTTTGATACCATGTTGTCACGCCCCGCCTTTTTCCAAGATAAACTCCCAAAATAAATTCCGACTAAGTATTTTACACTCTTCCAGGCACCATTCATGTCCTAACAATATGTTACCGACCAAGTATGAAGATCAATATTATAGACACCCCAATTTAAACCCATGAAAATCTTTCGCATTCCCGATGATGAAAATGGCCCGATAGAGACACGTGGAGCTTGATTAATTGCTTGGAAACCCCTCCAAAAATCTCTTCAAAATAAACTCAAGCCTGCACCACCTTCTAGTACATTCAAACAACTTTTTGTTGATAAATAATACGTCCCAATCCATTTTGAAATGAGGGGGATGCACGTGTTTTACTAAAATGACTTGTTTTCCCAACCTCTTGAGGGTAAAATGGTCATGGATTTTGATGTACAAATCATCTTCGGTTCAAATCACATGGGTTAGAACGCAGACTCAACCACCTTTCCAATGCTTCAAACCAGGTGCAAAACGGAGTTTGGTAGCACTAGGAGCGGCCCCGTGAAGTTTGGTATGTTGTGCTTGGGCGCCCACACTCTCCTACTCTAGGCGCCCAAACCTCACTTCAGATTGTGTGATTCAAAAGTTAAACTTGAGCGGTGTAGACACTCCGATTTTGACCCAAAAAACTTATCAAGCATTCCCAATGATGAAGTAGACGAACCGTGCATGCCTCGAGGCTAAGAATAAGGCTTGAAACTCACTAAACCACCCTAAACCATCATAAACCCTTTTCAAACAACCTTAACCAACCTAAAAGACCAAAATACCCCTCAAACTATCAAAATAAGCCATTCAAACAACCTTAACCAACCTAAAAGACCAAAATACCCCTCAAACTATCAAAATAAGCCAAGCCAAACCTCTGTGCTCAAAGACCTTTGAGCGCTCAAACCCCTGGTTTGAGCATTCAAACCATGACGTCACTCTTTGAGCGCTCAAAGCCACCCTTTGAGTGCTCAAACCCTGTCCAGTAAGCTTTTTGCAGAGCATCTGATCATGATATTCTGATGGCATGGGGGCGTATAAGTCATCGTATTGTTGCGTATATACGTCCCATAGCCCCTAAAATGACCACTACAAGGCCTGATTACCCTTTCAAACTTGAAACCCACCATTTCCCTCCATTCTCTCTCTATAAAAACACTCTTTCACCTCTTATACAGAGGTTACCAACTAATCAACCTCATTCTCTCACTCTAAAACTACATTTCCAGTCTCACTCCTCCATAATCATCCTTCAACTCAAGCTCAATCATTCATAACCAACAAAACCCACTTGATCATCACCAACCAAGCTCCAATACACCCTTGTTAACTCAATCCATCACTCAATCTGACCTACATTGTCACTACTCTGTCGAAAATGACCTACACTATGCCTATAATCTAAGCCATTGTTCATCCATTCATCAAAACACCAAGTTCAAGCCTTGATCAAAGCCAAAAGTTAGAAAATCATGTAAGGTGCTACGGGTTGGTCATCTTGAGGGAGACCACTGAGTTCATGAGGGTCCTCTATACCTTCTATGAGCTCACAAGGTCCTAGATGTCAAGAAAAATAACTTTCAAAAATATTAACTCAAAACCCATTGAGCGCTCGAAGCCTACCCTTCGAGCGCTCAAACTGTTTTGACCATCCTCTAATTTTTGTGATTTCTGGCTTTCTCTCATGATGGTAACATCTTTTTATGGCTTATGGATGATTGATATGTCACTAAGTCAGTCTACTACTCTTTTGATCTTTGATTAATGTGTCTAAAAGCCATAGAAATTATGTTTATCATCATCAAACAACGAACAATCCCATTTCATGAACCAAACAGGTGTATCTCACTCTTTTAAGAAATGATCAGAAGGTTGGGATTCATAAATACACCAGAAAATGGCTTGAAAATCACAAAAGCTTGAGAGTCAGAATGAGGTTTGAGCGCTCAAACTCTGTTCTGTTTTACATATGTTATTTGTTTATTTCAACTTTAAATCATGTTTTAGGCTTTTTATAGTGTGTGTGTGTGTGTGTGTGTGTGTGTGCACGCGCCCAAGCGCACGCGCGTGTGTGTATGTTGTTATTGAGCAATACTAGTCTGATCCTCCCTTATCCTCTCAATCTAATCATGTTTGTGCTTGGTTCATAACTAATTTCTCACTCATGCATGTATATCAAACTCATTGTATGGTGTTTCTGGAATATCAGAGTATTATGCATCATTATATATCATCTTGAAGTTGTTGATGATCTAAATAGAGGCTGGAGAGCATGAGAACACACAAACCATGAAGATGGTTTGAGCGCTCAAAGCATCCCTTTGAGCGCTCAAACTGTTTTATTGTACATCAAATATTTTCATCATTTCAGCTTGCTCACTGTGTTTTGTGTGTTCTGGAATGTTTTTCAATGTTATATCTTCACTCCCTCTGTATTGATGGCCTTGTTTGGTTCGTTAATAAGCATCAAGTTCATGTTTACATGATCATTCTACTCTGTTAACTCATCAAAGTACTGTTTTCAAGCAAACATCAGTACACAAATCATATTTCCAGCAAGTTAGTGTCATCAAAAGCATGTGTAAATGAGAAGGGTTTGAGCGCTCAAACCCTCCCTTTGAGCGCTCAAACCCCAAGCAGGGGATCAGATTAGTTTGGTTCTGTAATGATTTAGAGTGATGTTTTTGGCATTTTGTTACTGTTTTGTATATACTAACGTTGTTTCTTGTTGAGTTTATAGTAGTTCTTATTTGCGCATCATCATCATCATCATTCATGTAGTTCACGATGCACATACATACACCGTAATTCGTTGTCGTGTTTATCATTGGTAAATGGCTCCCATTCCCCATTCCCCATTTATTTTCTCAAAGTTGAATCGCAAACATCTCATATAATCCCACAAAAGCTTAGTAGAGACCGGTCTTCGAACCGGGCAAGGGGGTGCCGTAAAACCCTTCCCCCTTCATAACCGAGCTCTCGAACCTAAGATAGTATTGTGATGACGGACCGGTACTTAAACCTTATCCTAAAAAGGAGGCACAAGTCAATCGAGTTTGGTTCCTCGGGGACAATCCGCTAAAATTCGGGTGGCGACTCCGAATCAATAGAAATCCTCGCGGGTGTCCACAAGCAAGAAGATCATGGGGAGATCTTATCAGTTGATATCTTGCAGAGGATATTTGAGAGAGATAGTGGGGTGTTTGGTTGGTCTAATTGGACCCCTAAACCCAACCCTAATGGCCTAAATGACCCTTATTTGCCTATAAATACCCCCCCCCCCCCCCCCTTCTTCTCCATTTGGGGGATGAACAACTTCTCACTCTCATAAGCTGTTACTCTGACCATTTCATTCCAGAAAACTCACCCTAAACCAGTACCACTATACTTCATTCCTTCCAAGCTCATAAACCCACTTCACCACCATTCCAACCCAAACACATTCATCTTCTTGATCCTACCCACATCAATCATCCATTACCATGCACCTACAGTTCTAGAATCCTAAAAATCAGTCCATACAACCTCAAAAAACAACCCAAACCTTGCACCCAAGTTCATCAATCAAGCCTAAAAGGTAGTTCATCTACCTATAAGTGATAAAAGGGCCTTCTGAGGGACACCACCCAGCCTTTGCTAGTCTTTAATACTAGTTGAAGGCTTGGGAAGGTCAAGAGTGCAACAAGAGGGGTCAAACTCCTGCACCCATACTGAGTATGGGCGCCCATACTCTCCCACTATGGGCGCCCAGATTTTCTTACTTTCTTCACACTTTTCTGCTTTAAAACAGTCCATTATAGCTTTAGATGTCATTTACATTAAGTTTGCGGTTGGAAGTTAAAATGCATGGTCTAAATATCCTTTTAAAGTAGGTTTTAAAGTATATTTGGAGGAAAAATCATGATCAAAAGAAGATTTTTGGGTATTGATTGCTTGAGATCCTTCATCAATGTCATGCATGATTTGAAACACATCAGAGGGATGCAAGATGATTTTCTACGGCATCCATACTCATTTTAGGCATCTACACGGGATTTACTATGGTCTCATATCATGCACTCTTCATCAAGTTTATAATCATTCTGTTTTTGTTCTTCTGCATAATAGGACTCCATTTCATGTAAGGATTTAGTCTAAATCCCTTTTGTCTTGCTCCAAAATGAATCAAAACCATGATTTTCAAGCTTAACTCATCTTTTAAGCATAATTTTAGGGAGTCAATCAGGATTACAGAGGCCTAAAACACCATTTTATACACGTTTGAAGAAGGAAAAAAGGTCAAAATATGATTTAGACATGAGCCCGAACCAATTTTTGGGCACCCACACCAGTTGCTTTGGGCACCCACACTAGCTGGTGTGGGCGCCCAGACTGACTATAGGCGCCCGAACTTCCCTACTGTGGGCGCCTAGACTAACAAAGGGCGCTCAGATTCTCCAACTGTGGGCGCCCAGAAAGTGTCCAGGGTGTGATTCATTCTTTGTGTTGGGGTGTGTGGGGGTCATTTTTTGGTCCACAAGTACTATTTTGTCATGTTCATGTATTGTTTACCATTTCACTCTTCATCATCACTTATCCGTAACACGTATCACAAGCATCCACGACTTCCATTGTGGTATTATGATCATGTTTATGTGCTCTCTTTTTGTTTCATGGATAAAATCTACTTAAGCAATGTTTTTTTGTGATCACTTGAACATTTAGTAGAGACCGGATGTTGTGACAGGCGAGAGGGGTGTCTTAAACACCTTCCCCTCTTGTAACATAGCTCCCGACCCCGAAAAATCATGGTAATGACGGGCTAGTGAAACCGTTTTTCAAATCAAGGGCAAAAGAGTCATTTTCAAACTGGTTTCTCGGGTACGATCCTTAAAACCCGAGTGGCGACTGCAGAAATCAAAAACCATTTTCTTAAACCGTGAAGTCTTGTGGGGCGTCCACAAATATCTATTATGTAGGTCAAATCCAAATATTATAAAACCTTATCCAAATCGTATCTGTAAGTGATAAGGCCTGAATTTTTTTTTGAAAGGGGTATTTGTTTATAGGACTTTCCAAAATGGCCCCAATCAAAAGCAAAAACCTTTACATTTTTAAATGTAGAGATTGAATGCAAACTTATGAAATCAAGAACAAGGTTGATGATGGAGCTGACTCCATTTACATGGAACTTACTTAATTCAATGCCAAAACTCAATAATTACATCCACGTGTCCCATGGTGCATAGTACATGTTGCAGTAGAAACTACAAGGTCATTTCGTATTCGAAATAAATTAGGCACCTTTAATAGTTTACAATCTCACCAAAATGAATTAAAATTTCCTTAAGTGTAACGGGCCAAATTTTTTATGGATCACTCTAGAAAAACATAGGCTTTCTCGAGTCTTAAAGTTCTCCTCATCACCTGAAAATTTGTTAGATTATACAACATGAGTTGAAACTCAAAAGGAAACGTGCTAAACACGAAGATAAGAAAGCGCAAGCGAAATGCACAAAATACAAATATACATTTTTCCTCCTTTTTCTTTTTAACATGTCGTATTGTAAATAAGTATATCCAACATTTTAAGAAAAACTTACTTTTTGACTAGACAAAAAGGAAACGATGAATAAATATGTAGTAGCGTTTACCTAGCGTTTACCTCTCAAACATCAAACCAAACTCAAATGAAAATAAACAAAACAGTCTAATCCAATACGATAAAACCCTAAATTTTCATATACCGGCCAAAGCCAAACCAAATTTAAGCTTACCTCAAATAATAAAAATATCATCACAAGCTAGAGTTGTAGCGGGAGCCATCCTAAGATGTATTCCAACCTTCACAACCCTTTCTCGGGCTACTAACCTGAGGGCATAAGGAAACCTAACCAGTGTGGTTTCTGGACTTTCATCGTCTGCCTATGGATCACCACCATGCTCACAGTACTACCACTCTAAAATCAACCAACCAATCAACCATACCAAACTCATAATCCGCGTATCCAAACCAATATACTACACCCATAAATAAAGTGTCCAAGCCAAATATAGTCAACTCATAACTTAAAAAAGAATCTTATAATCTATTTATAATCTCAACAAGGTCACAAATCTAGAATGCACTTATACAATAATGAAATTATTATCAAGTTACAATACACTATGAAATAAGAAAGCAAAAAAATAAGTTCAACCATCATATGAAGTGGTGTCTCTTGAAAAAATGACTCTAACTTTTCTCTTAGGCATTATATCAAAAACCCCATAGGTAAGTAACAATAACTGTAGAGACCCACAATTCATTTTTTTTTTCTTTTATTATCTCAGTATGTGATCAGTTCTATTTATTTGATTATCGTCTTGAGACATGCTAGTTATGAACATGCGCATTTTTATAATGTTTATTTTTATCAAGATCGGGTACGCGGACCTTGGGACTATAGAGTTAGGAACCCATGTTGTGTAGCTTTGAAATTAGTTACTACTATTGTTTTTATAGCTCATGGGGTCCTAGTTTAGTTACTTATTAAAATAGCGCTTGAAGGAATTGCCTATGTTAGTAGAGGGGCTTTCAATGTACTTTCCACTTTATAAACCCAAAATTGAACCACAAGAGAGAGAGCCAATTCTACTTTTCTTTTCTTTCTTTTGGCCGACATATCTCTCTCCCCCTTCATCTCTCTCACTCTAAATACTTAGATCCAACCATTTCATTTTCTTCTTCTTTTTTGGCAATCAAAGACTTTCAAATCTTATGGCAAGGCTAGGAGGAAGGTTATTTTTGGACTATAACAAAAATTTACTTGGAGCACCTAGGGTTGCATTGCATTTTGGGGTTTTTGCATCATTGAGGTATGTGTGGACGCACCTCCGGAGGAATATCTCTCGAATCGATTCGGAGTCGCCACCCGGGTTTTAGCGGATTGTCCCCGAGGAACCGAACTCGATTGACTCGTGCTTCATTCAATGGATAAGGATTACTGGCCCGTCATCACCATACTATCTTAGGTTCGGGAGCTCAGTTAAGAGAGGGGAAGGGTTTTACGGCACCCCCGTCGCCCGGTTTGAAGATCGATCTCTACTTGACTTTTGTGGGATTGTAACGAATGTATGCAACTCAACTTTGAACAAATACGGGAAATAAGGGATGGGAAGCCAAATAACGATGATAAACATAACAATGAGCTACGGTGTATGCTTGTGCTCCGTGAATCTACATGAATGGCGATGATATGCAAGTATGAACAAACAATAGCATCAAACAACAAGTAACAATGTTAGAATATACAGAATGATAACAAAGTAATCAGAAATGACACCACAAACCAATGCAGGACTAAACTAATCTGATCCACTGCCAAGGGTTAGAGCGCTCAACCTGTGGGTTTGAGCGCTCAAACTCCTGGCCACTCATACATGCTTATGGTGCTTCTGATGATTTTGATTGGATGAAAACATGTTTTAATCACCATTGTTTATTCAAAGACAACATTTGAATCACTAAACAAAATGGCATAATCATATAATCATGGGTTTAAAACTCATTCATGGACCAAAATGGGGCAAACAGTATAGATGGGGTGGAGAATCGATGCTTTGAAACTTTGCAGAACACTCAGAATGCCAAAAAAAAGCTGAAATAAGAGAATGATTTTATTGGACCAAAAGGCAGTTTGAGCGCTCAAAAGGGGTACATTGAGCGCTCAAACCATCTCCTGGATTTGAGTGTCTCTGCTCCATTCTGCCCTTATTTGGACCACCAACCAGTTCAACATGATATATAATGATGCATAATGTATAGAAATTTCACCCAGCATAGGTAAAATAAACTTGAGGTGTCTACATGAATGGAGAATGAGCATTGGACCACACATAAGCATGATTAGATTGAGAGAGAGAAGAGATCACGTTGGCTTAGCCAAACATCAAAGCACACACACTTCGAAATAAGGTTGGCTTAGCCAAACATCAACACACACACACACACACTACATGAACTGAAAATAGAATACATAACTGAAATAAACAAGATTCAAATGCCAAAATCAAACAAGGTTTGAGCGCTCATAGTGTTATCATTGAGCGCTCAAGCCCCATTCAAGGGTTGTGAGTTTCTGTGATTTCTAACCATTGTTTGATGCTTTAGTGAGCTTAAACAATCTGATCATTGTTAAAAAGAGTGAGATACACTGTTTGCTTCATGAAATATGATGATGAAACATCACTTTTATGGCTTTTGGGTTCATTGATCAATGATCAAAGATAAAATAAACTAATTTGAGAGTTGTTGAACCACCAAAAAGCCATAATAATGATGTTACCAACATAAGATATGATCAGAAACCACAAAAACACGAAAGGGGCCAAAATAGTTTGAGCGCTCAAGCTGTGACATCAGCACAGTTTGAGCACTCAAACCATTTCGAGTTCAGATTATTGAAATAAATTTTTCTTGATATCTAAGACCTTGTGAGCTCATAGAAGGTATGTGGAACCTCCATGAACTCACTGGTCTCCCTCAAGATGACCAAAACGTGATTTTTCACATGATTTTCTACCTTTTCGGCTATGATCAAGGCTTGAACTTGTGGTTTGATGAATGGATGGGTAGTGGCTGTGTTTATGGGCTATAGATGAAGTATTTTGGACAAAGGAGTGTGAGTGTAGGGCTGATTGGATGATTGAGTGAGTGGATGGGGGTGTATTGAAGGTTAGATGACCATTTTTTGCATAATCAAGTGGATTTAATTGATTTTGGGTGATGGAGCTGCAATTGATGGATGATTACAGTAGAGAGGGGCTGACTATGGAGTTTTAGAGTGAGAAAGAGGTCAGGATCAGTTGGTATCTTAAAGACCCATGTGTATTTGGTCTTAAAGATGAGATTTTTGGGTGTTTTTGGAGGTTGAAGATGATGGAAATGGATGAGAGAGAGTGTAAAACGTGATTGAAGGATGAGAGAGAGTGGTTTTGGTCTGATGAAGGGTGTGAGAGTGTAAGAGATCAGCCAAAAGGTGGGGGGTCGGTTAGAAATGGGGGGAAATGAATTGGCTTTGAAATGGAGGGCCTACCAAGATGATTTAGGCCTTCCCTGGGGGCTACTGTATGCATGCGAGCAGTAATACGGCGGTTAGATGCTCCCATGTCAAAAGAATCTCATGATTAGATGCTCTGCCAAAAACAAACTAGGCAAGGCTTGAGCGCTCAAACAGGGGGTTTGAGCGCTCGAAGGGTCTGCCGGCCAAATTTTGCGGGGCTGCCCCGGGTGCTACCGAACTCCGTTTTGTGCGTGGTTTGAAGCGTTGGAAAGCTTATTGAGTGTAATTTCTAACCCAAGTGGTTTGAACCTAAGATGATTTGTACATAAAAATGTGTGACCATTTTACCCTCAGAAGGTCGGAAAACAAGTCGTTTTGGTAAAACTGGCACATCTCCCTCATTTCAAAATGGATTGAGAAGTATTATATATCAATAAAGAGGGTTTTGAATGTACTAGAAGATGGTGTAGGCTTGGGTTTATTTTGAAGAGCATTTTGGATGGTTTGAAGGATGTTTTGGTCATTTTGGTTGGTTTAAGGTTGTTCTAGGAGGGTTTAGAATGGTTTAGGGTGGTTTGGTGAGTTCAAGCCTTGTTCTTAGCCTCGAGGTATGCACGATTGGTCTATATCATCATTGGGAATGCTTGATAAGTTTCTCGGGTCAAAATCGGGGTGTCTACAGTATGATACATGGCTAATCCTCTTGATATGTTTATTTTTAGTGGAAATGTTACGAAAATTTTGTAGAACAAGTACATTCCTTAAAGTATGTGTAGTATTATGTTAGAGTTTTAAAATCTCATATGAAAAACATGGAGTTTTTGTTAATGCTTGTTAAATCCTGAAATTTATGTGTTATATTGAGTTATAGAATTGTTTAATGTTGAAAATATCATGTAGCCTACATTAGACTTTGTATTCATGTGATGCATTAAACATCTAGGGATGAGAAGAATGCTTACTCAAGGATTCAAGGTGAATTTGAGATGCAAATTGTGATACTCACACTTAGAGATTTTATTGTCTCATGACTTGAGGAAAGTTACAGGTATTATTGAAAGGCCCACGTGTCCATGCAGTTATTGAATGCTTGATGCTTAGGAACTTGATTAGGACTTATGGGAGAATTTTTGCATAAAATGCTTGGATTATGTTGGTCTAGATCTAGGTGTTGCACCTAGCAAAAGCTAGTTGGACTTAGTGAGCTCCTCGGTGAAAGACCAGGAATTTTTTGGGGTGGTACATTGTACCTGATTACCCCAGTGCGAGGGTGGTGCTTGTACCCAATTACCCCAGGTCATGGGATGGTATTTGTGCCCAACTACTCTCGGTTAGATATTGTACCTAGTGTATTGCTATTGTTCTTGGTTGATCTTACAATATATGTTGCGAAATTGTTAAAATAATGACATTATTAAGAAGGTGTATTTATGGACATTGGTAATTAATAGTGGACTTTTTTGGCCAATGTGAATATTGCTTTGTAATAGCTAAAACATTAGACCGAGGGGATTTTAATGTGGTGAATTGAAACTATTGTATCTGAAGAGGATTCTATAACTATGGTGATTTGTTTTGGGAATTGTATTCTGGACTGAGTAATGCTTGTTTGAACTTTCCATCATAGAAAATCATTTTTTTTTATTACATATCATTATTGATATTCGATATTGAATAAAAAGATAAGATGGGGCGTTACAATAACAACGTATTGCATTTTTCATTTACTCAAGCATACTATACTTGAAACAAGTTTAGCATACTAAAATCACACAATGGTGTAATTAACCGTCAAATACCTCTAATCAAGCATTAAATTGAAACGCATGAAAAATACATAGCATACATATACCAAATTCATCAGAACATGTTAAGGTTTGCTTTAATTTGGGGAAAACACTATAAATCAATAATTTTTAGGTGTATTTCACTTCCCATATTTAACTGTTTAGCAAGAGTACTATCTCTTAAGAGCAAAATCCCTCAAATTGCTAGAAACCCTAGGTGCTCCAAACATGATATTTGTAGTAGGGATCAGGGGCCCTATAGCGCCCCAAAGCGCTACAAGGTTGTAGCCCTTCATCGTGACTGTCCAAAAGTATTTTCAATGGTTTAAACCGATAAGAAAACAACTGCAAATCCATTGCTTAGTTGGACGGCCATGATCCGCACTACAACCTTGTAGCGCTTTGGGGCGCTATAAGGCCCTGGACCTTTGTAGTAGCCCACTAAAAATAATCTCCTTCCAAGCCTAGCCACAAGGTAGAAGTCTTGATTGCTTAAAAAAAACGATGAAATGGAGTGGATTCAAGTACTTGGAGTGCTTTTTAAAAAAAAAAAAGTATTTGGAGTGAGAGAGAAGAAAAAAATGATCTCTCTCTCTCTCTCTCCCCCTCTCTCTCTCTCTCTCCTGATCCAATTTTAAGCTTAAGGGTCAACATTTACACCACAAACCCCTCTACTTCCTAAGGCACTTCCCTCAAGTTCTATTACTGAATAGTTAAACTACGACCCCATGTGCCATAAATGATGCAGATTAGATTTTTAGTATTTTATTTTATTATTTTAGTTTTATTATTTTATTAGGAATCTTTCTGTTTTAGAATAAATTGCCTAGAATATTAGGTTTTCTTATTTAAATTGCTTCTATTTCCTTTTTGTTGTTTTCTTGTTCTTCAAGATTTAGATTTAACTTTCCTTCATTTTATTTCCTTGTTAGTATTTAGGCTATCATTATAAATAAGAATGTAAGCCTTAGGGCAATGTGGTTAATGATTATTAATGAAAATTGGAAAAATTAGTCATAAATGCATTATATTTTGTCTATTTGAAGGAAAGGATAAGAAACTTTTGCAATAAAATATAAAGACATTATTTTTAATACTGATTTAGAAAAAGGTCAAAACACACCCACTTTTGTTTTCTTCCTAAATTACCTTGGAACTTTTCTCTCGCTTCTTCTCGTCCTCTTCTTCTTCTTCTTCTTCTTCTTCTTCAATAAGAGCTTCCAAAAATCAGTCACAGACCCATCACTCTCTCTACCTCTCTCATCATCTGCACACTCTGGACCAGCATCAGCGTCAAGGGTGGTCATTCAGGTGGCAGAAACAGGGAAAGAAGATATCTCCTTTTGAGACAAAGATCTGACAACAACGACTGCACTAACTTTTGCTGTGAGAAGAGAGATCTGTGGTGTGTGATCTAAATCCTCTTGAGAAGAGAAAAAACAACCTAAGACTTTTATTTTAGTTGAATTCGAGCACTAATTTTGCCTTAATTCCGGCAATCCATCTAATTTTGTACTCTTTGATGCTTTTAGAGCTTTGAATTGGCCTCAAATTCGTCTTCTACTTGGAGTTTCACTAGTAAATTTCGCATTGAGTGGCGTTTAATTCCACTACTTGTTCTAGCATTTTACAAAATAATGACTTTTCACTAATTTCAAATATTAGTGACTTTTCACTAACTTTTTGGTTGAAAGTTCAATCTTTGGTCTCTTGTCTTATTTTGTTTGTTCTTTGAATTGGACATTATCCTCTCAAGTTACTTCATAATATGCAAAACTATAAGGTCCACAGTTTTTGTATGCTGAAGAGTTTGGTTGTTTATGCTAGCAATTACTTGGTTTAAAGGGTATTCTCTCTCCTTCAAACTGTTTGATGAAATGCCCTAACTAGGTTTTAGTGTTTAGAATCTTGTGTAAAATGGCTGTTTTTCATGGACTTAAGCAGTTGGATTTGTACAATGTTTTAATTGGGTATAAAATGCCCAATTGGTCGTGAAGACTAATAAAAATATGTCTCACTTCTACTTCAAACAATTATAAGATGCCCAATTGGTCATGAAAGGTTAGTAGTGCATCACCATACTTACAAACAATCATATCAAATAGAAGGATACTTTCTCCAATGCAAAAAGCAGGCCTTGGCAAGTACTCAATGCTCTTCATACCAAAAGTTTCCCTTGATTTGGATACATGCCAGAACTGTTAGAGATAAAACTGAAGAGATTGGTGCCGGATCATTCAATTTATAAGATGAAGTACCAAATGGAACACAATCGCCAACAAGCAAATCGAACTCGGACATGAAAATTTCTCTAGTACCAAAAGATTAGCCACAACAATTACTCATTCTTCTTCATCTTTTGGTTTGGTCAAAATAGCATCTATTTGTGGCCTGTGCTTCTTTTTGGGCAAAGACATGATCCAAGCAGGAACCTCACAGCTAGAAGCTACCATCACATTGGCTATATTTCACAAAATGGTACATTGGACTTTGTATATAAAGTGATAGCTTCTCCACTCCTCCCGACTCTACTTGATCAAATTGGTCTCTGAAAGTGGCCGGCCGGAGAGGGGACAGTGGTCGACCGGAGGTAGGAGTTCATCTACCTCGGAAACGGAACCGGAGATTTATGCACGAGATTCAAAACTAGAAGTTTTAAACAAGGTATGAAGTTTAGTGACTTGTCACTAGATTCGAAATAGCTTTGTTCATTGATATCTTTAGCTTTTATGAAATTTAGTGAGTTGTCACTAGTTTTAGGAGTTGACTAATTGATGATTTTTTTAATTTTCCGTACAAAATTAGAACTTCTAAAAATTAGTGAATTGCTAATTTTTTGCATCGCCAGAGTTGTTTCCTTTTTTTTTTTTTAATTTCCTATACAAAATTAGAAGTTTTAAAAATTAGTGACATTTCACTAATTTTTTTGGTCGTCGGAGGTGGGGTGGTGGTCGGCCTAAGGTGGGAATTGTTTTTTTTTTTTCTACTTTTAAAAATTAGTGACATTTCACTAGTTTTGCAGAAGGGTATTTTAACATTCATGCATCACCCTTGTCAAGATTTGAACTAGCTTTGTTCGTTGATTTCTTTAACTTTTATGAAGTTTAGTGAGTTGTCACTAATTTCAGGAGTTGACTGATTTTTTCAAATTTGTGTACATAATTAGAACTTTTAAAAACTATTGAAATGTCACTGATTTTTTGGGTCGCTGGAAGTGGTGGTGCGGAGGTGGGGTGGTGGAGGTTGTGCTTATTGTTTTTTGAATTTTATGTACAAAATTAGGTGTTTTAAACCAGATATGAATTTTAGTGACTCGTCACTAGATTGAAATAGTTTTGTTCGTTGATTATTTAGCTTTTATGAAGTTTAGTGAGTTGTTACTAGTTCAGGAGTTGACTAGCTGGTGCTTTTTCAAAGTTTCTAGTTTCTATACAAAATTGGAACTTTTGAAAATTAGTGAAATGTCACTGAGATGTGAAGTTTAGTGACTTGTCACTAGATTCGAAATAGCTTTGTTCTTTGATTTCTTAGCTTTTATGAAGTTTAGTGAGTTGTTACTAAATTAGAACTTTTAAAAATTAGTGAGATGTCTCTAAGGTATGAAGTTTAGTGACTTGTCACTGGATTCAAAATAGCTTTATTCGTTGATTTCTTTAGTTTTTATGAAGTTTAGTAAGTTGTTACTAGTTTTAGGAGTTGAGTAGTTGGTGATTTTTTCAAAGTTTCTATACAAAATTAGAACTTTTTTCAAGTTTTAAAATTTAGTGACATTTTACTAATTTTTTGGTCGCCAAAGGTGGGGTGTTGGTTGGCCGGAAGTGGTCGCCAGAGGTGGGGTGGTGGTCGGCCGGACGTAGGAGTAGTATTTTTTTTTTTCAACTTTTAAAAATTAGTGACATTTCACTAATTTTTTTGGTCGCCGGAAGTGGTCGTCGGAGGTGTGGTGGTGATAGGTTGGACGTAGGAATTTTTTTTTTTTTTTTCAACTTTTCAAAATTAGTGACATTTGACTAGTTTTGCAAGAGGGTATTTTTGTAATGATGCATCACCTTGTCTTTATGTTTGATTGCAAAAGTTCCTTGTCCTTCCCTTTAAAAATGTCAAATGTTTTGGATTTTTGGCTAAGTGGCCCATGAAAATTTGAGAGTTTTCTCAATATTGTTTGTTCAAGGAGGGAGTACCTCTAGTTCAGACAAAATTCGTGATTGTCCTTGTTGCGCGTTCTTATTTCAACACACCTCCCTGCATCAATAACATATATAATTAGTAGCTAAAAAACTATCCCAACGTGGGTCCCACCTAGGGGTGAGCACGGGTCAGTTGGATTTTCGTCGGCTTCAGGTCGGGTCAAGTCTCATCGGGTTGGGAAAAACGGAACCCGAAATCGAACCGAACTACCCTAGAAACCGATTGGTTCGGGTACATCAGGTTCGGTTCGGGTTGGTCGGGTTACAAGAACCCCCAAAATTCCCAGACCACAGACTCACGGAGGGGGGAGAGAGAGAGAGATGAATCGTCACAAATCCACATATATCATCAGAAATTAGAATCAATAGACAATAATCATCACAAATCCATGAATCTTATACACACACACGCGCGCGCGAGAGAGAGAGAGAGAGAGAGAGAGAGAGAGAGAGAGAGAAATCGCATGTCGTCATCTATAACTCTGTATTGTTGTTGAATAGCCGCCGTCTTCGTCGTCATCGTCGATGGAGGCCATCGTCTATGGAGGCTGAAGAGTGGAGAGAGAGATCTGAGAGAGAGAGAGAGAGAGAGAGAGAGCCCAAGCCGTCGTCGTCGTCGTTGGCTGGGGGCAGTAGGTGGAGTGGTGGACAGCGTGGGTAGTGGAGAGAGAGAGAGAGAGAGATCTCGCATGTTTTTTTTTTGGGTACATCGGAATAGGAAACAGAACAACAAAAACAGAAAAACAACAAGAAGAAGAACATAGAACAACAACAAGAATGATCCACACAAATCAAATGATCGGGTTCCAGAGAAGAAGGAGGATCTGCCTCCAACTTCACCGATGTCGGGGTCTTACTGTTGCCGCTGCCGCTGTCGCCGTCATTCTTGCTGCCGCCTGAGAACCACCCACCACAACCTCCAGCAGAAGCCATAGAAGCCGGACTCAAGATCCATCACAGATTGGTGATGGTCAAACCAAAAAAGCAAGAGATAGGGCGATTCCAACTCTCACGAAGAGAGTGACTTAGCCCAGATCTTCATGGAAGAGGAGCATCGGAGAGAGGAGGGGAGAGGAGAAGGGCGGGGAGGTGGGGGAGGGGGAGGGGAAGAGGGGCGGCTGGAAGGGAAAGATGGGGAACCCTAAGAGAGAAAAGTGCAGAGCACTTTCTCTCTCTAACCTCTCTCTCGAGCAGAGATCTCACATGTGGGATGTGCATATGTGGAATGGAAACTTGGGAAGTGGAATGAAACTTCTGGATGGAAATCTAGAAGTTTGTGGGTGTATATAAATATGTCAGGTCGGGTTACCGGACCTCCAAAACATCTCACCCGATACCCGAAATTTTCAAAATTTGAGACCCGAACCCGACCCGATTGTACTTTGAATCCGCCCAAAACCCGTCGGGGTCGGATCGGGTTGGATTAGGTCGGGTCTTTCTCACCCTTAGTCCCACCACGTCAACCAAACATAATTTCACACGGATATCTACACATAGTAATAAAAAAAATTCCGCGACATGCAAAATTAGTAATTGTAATAGGCATGTAACCACATTTCTACGTAAAGAAAATTAAAATTAGAAACGGATCTCTACAACAGGTGACTCTGGTTTGCCATTATTCTTATTTGTTTGGAACAATGTATTATTTGTGTGAAAGTCCAAGGAAAAGACCCGTGAAATATCGTAGCCCTTTGGCCACTAGGGAAAAGACTTGTGAAATACCTTGTCACTCTCGTGCTCAACGGATCGGAAAAGACTTGTGAAATACCCTGTTACCTACTCCGGATTGGCTTAGGGAAAACTCTCAGGCGCCATCTTATGGTGACTCTACATACGGTGTTGGATCCAATGGGCTAAGCCTGAAAAAATATTTGGCGTTCGGTATTTCGTTATTATAATGGTTCTCACTTTGGTTTGGACTACTATGTTATTGTCGCTCTTAATTATGATATTCTTGGGCAAGCTGTTTGGTATAAATGCGTAATATTGTGATTCAATTGTTCTTCCTTTTAGTCGTTGATCAGTTGTTCCTCTCATTAACACTATTTGTTGAGCCATTGACCTAATCGTTTATTATTTAGTTTGTTGGTGCCATTTGTTGAGCCATAGATCCTTATTTATTGAAACCATTTCTTTGGAGTCTCACTTATCGATTTTTGATAAGTATGCCACGTTATATTCTTTACCCTTAGCATGGTTAACTACTCACTGAGCTTTCAGCTAGGTTAGTTCATGGAGCATCATAGTGGACTCTAAGACAGTGTCGGAATCCACCATTTGGACCTCTAGGGCATTCGCGTTGTCATTTTCTTTTAGTCATGTTAAACAGCTTCTACACTTTTGTTTACTTAGCATTTGTTAATATATTTGGAGTACATAGAATTAGTGATGTTGTTCACTTGCTACAAAAAGTTGGCTTTTATGTATTTTAATTTTTTTAAGGATTCAATTTTTTATTTATTTTGAGTTATAAAATATTTATGTTGAGGCTTCGTGTTCCATGATTTGCTACATGGTTCACGGCCAGTCATGCTCTCCCATTTTGGGGCGTGATAGGTAGTGCACTTTTCTCACTACCAGTATCCAACAAACAGAGAGTCTAGATACCGGTATCACCATTTCTATTGATATCGATAACCACAACCTTTTTTTCAAAAAATCTGGTGCGTGTCACGTACTTCTATAAAAGGGATCCTTGGTCATTTTTTTCACTTCAAGCCACGACTCAAGCCCTAAAATCAGCTCTCTGCCTTCTCTCTTCATTTCTCCTTCAATTTTTTGTGATTTCACCTCATTCCACTACAAATCTATGAGATCTACTCGTTCAACACCTTGAATCTCTCTTGGATTTTTAGTTTGGCACTCTAGAGATAAGAATTTGTATCTAGGGGTTCAATTCTCTCTCTCTCTCTCTCTCTCTCTCTCTCTCTCTCTCTCTCTCTCTCTCTCTCTCTCTCTCCTAAATTTGTGCTTTGTTTTGGATGATCCTTGTACTAGATCCCATAGAGTAGCTTAGAGGGGGTTTGTACTTGGCAATTAGAGGTTGGATCTTTTGGTTTGTACTAGGATTTTGCTCAAAACCACATTTCGTAGGGGTTTCTTGCTCTTATTACATATATCTATGATTATTTATGTATTTGTAGTATAGAAATCATCGTAGCTTGGTTGGGTGGGTTCGGTAAAGCTCCATGCAGGCTCGTTTTGAGAAAACCCAATAGGTAATAGGTACCGCTATCCTATTTTTCCTAGTACTGGTACTAGCTGGGAAAAGTGGGGTATTCTTACTACTTTGACTTCTATGTTTTAATATTCACTTAGTACATAGTGTTAAATGTGTTTCATAGGGTTGTGGGCCAAAAACGGTCAATCTGGTGAAATTGTGACACTAGGTACACCAATCGGTGCAATTCTAGGCAAGAGTGATAAGACCCTATAAATGCTCGGTAGGAGATACGGGTTCCCAAATACCCGGTTTACGATTCTACATGACATAGTAAGTTAAAGATTAAAATTAAGAGAATATTTAGGTACCCGTTTGTCTGTCAAGGTTGAAACTTGAGTAATGGAGTTGGTGCTCGCATTTATGTTGTAGATTAATCTATATGCTTGTGCATATAGATTTAGACAAGATTTTCCTACTGGGTGAAGTGAATGCCCATCCCTTCTATTTTCAAGTACAAATCAAGATGCATGATTGAATTGCTTGGCATGCGTGGTGTGACACCTATTGAGAGCTTTATTTTTTTGTTATTTCATCATCTTGTAAACTCTATTTTTGGAAGATGAAGTTATAACTAATATTTCATATCTTGACTTATTGGTGGTTGTAAACCAAATAACTCTAAGTTTCCCATTTTAAACACCCTTATTGGACTGGTTAGCCTTCTTTGGGAGGATGATGTGAGGTGATTTCATACAATGAAATGTTGGAGTTCTAATTATTGAAAAATGATAATATAATTATGCTTATGTTAAAAATTGAAGGTGTGACAGTTGTTTTGGTACTTGTAATCGAGTTTGCCAATTGAAGCATACCAAAATTATCTTGTATTAATTGCTTTTGGCGTTTACAAGTAATTCTTTTTTTTATTATTATTAGCCATTCCTAATCTATTACATGAGGGAGGGGGGAATGAGACTCGATCCCGGAATGCAGTGTGGGACATCCAAGAGTTCTACCGCATGGGCTAACCACCACTTGTGGTTTACAAGTACTTTAGATACTCCTATTAAAAAGAAAGAGTGAGGCATTGCATAACGCAAAGCATTTCGAAAATAAACTCAAAACGATTTTGAGGTGGTACTTATGATTCCACTATGCGACGCTTTTGAGGTGGTACATATAATCAAAATAAAAGTAAAAATAAAAAAACTGAAAAGCGCATCTTTAAGGTGAGTGTTCCCACAAAAACAAAAACGCAGTTTAGATTAAAACAATTAATTAACAAGAATAACAATTTGTAAAACATTACGTAGTAGTACTATATTTCAATTATTTATTTGCAAAAAAACTCGTGGGAACTCTGGACAGCTTGTAAAGCTCTGGTGTGGACAGTTGTTGGGAAGGAAGCTGCTGGGGGTACCGAAGGTGAGGTACAGAAATGGTACAGAGCATATTCGGGCACCCACTTTTGGGTCCTACACGAGTGATCCGAACCGTTCATTATTCTTAAAACATTTTTCCAGTTTTGATTTGAAACGGTGGGACTTTGGTTCAAACACTTCTAACCGTCCGATTGAGCTGAATTTTTGTGAGCCCCCTCGGAAAAATGTTTTAAGAACAATGAACGGTTCAGATCACTCATGTGTGACCCAAAAGTGGGTCCCCAAATGCGCTATGTACCATTTCTGTTCCTCATCATCGGTACCCCAGGTTTATCCTGTTGGGAAACCCTCAAATTTACTCAGGGAAATTAAGGAGCACCCACTCTCGACACCGAATTAACTCCGCCCTAACTACCCACACATGGTCCGCCATTAATACCCTCAACACACGCTCAGTCCGCCATTAATACCCTCAACACACGCTCAACTACCTCTCATATACTCACCAAAAAAAAAAACACCACCACCTCCTCTCAGTACTATTTTTTTTGGAAGCGGGGGGGGGGGGGGGGGGGGGGGGCTGTGGTGACTAAGTCACCACAGCCCCCCGCTTCCATTTTTTTCTGGTTTTTTCATACCAAATCTTTCGTTTTTTGATAGTCTATGACCAAAAAAAAAAAAAAAACTAATCTAGTCATATTAATCTCAAAAAATTGCTATGTCAAAGACGCTTGTAATTTTTGCAGGGCAACCTTGACTTTTGGGGCCTATAGCAAAAAATAAATAATGGGGACCTTTATGCATTTTTGTTTGACATAGCAAATTTTCCTCCACACTTTCTTTGTTTTCTCTTTCTATTACTAATTTCTTTTCTTTTCCACAAGTTCTGAGGAAAATCATTCTATTACTATTAAATACTGGCCGTACATACGGTTTTTTACCTCTCCGATACCGTTATTAAGAGGGCAAAATCACACGCGTATTGGTCAGTTTCCATTAGATATCGGTCCGTATTCGATTCACAGTCGTTATGGCTGATAGTCTACCGTGACGGGCTATTTAAGCAATTTAAAATGATTTTCGCCATTTTAAAAAATTTACGACCGCTGTAGTCGATTCTCGCTACGTAACGTTCGGTACTACAGAAACTGTTACACTCAAAACATTGCCGCTACGTATCACGAAACCGTTATTTAAAACCTTGCTACCGAACGTTATGGATTGAAAGCTTTCTGAGTCATGATTTTAAAATCTTAACTCTGGTGTGAAATTCCTGTTTGCAAGTACTCCAGTAATTTCCAATATCTTCTGCTCCCTCCGTCTCAATTTAAATGATCCCTACGGTTATGCGTGTTTTTTTTAAAACTCTTATAGTTTTCATTTTATAATGTATTTTATATGCAATATGGATCTTATTTGATAAATCTCAATTAGTTCTATTAGACAGAATTTTAAAAAACTTTGAAAACCTTACCAATAAAAAGATATAGACATTTGAAAATGGCACGGATATACGTACGGAGCATTTAAAATGGGACGGAGGGAGTATTTATAAGTTCGTTTGAGCACCTATAGTGCAGTGGAGTACAAGGAAATAGCTTAGCCCTCAGAATTCAGAAAAAGCTAGCTCTCAAAAATGAAACCCCAATCGTCAGTTGTTATTCCAATAATAGGGTTGTACTTGGTGGTGTTGGTGGGATGTGCGGCGGTAGTTGTGGGTGGGGCGACGATAGGGGAAAAGTGCAGCAACGACTTCGAGAAGGTGGCGACGTGTCTGAGCTACGCGACGGGGAAGGCGGCGGCGCCCAGCAAGGACTGCTGCACCTCCGTGTCGGAGATCAAGGACGACGACCCCGTTTGCTTGTGTTACATTATACAACAGACCCACGAGGGAGGGGAGCAGGTGAAGAGCATGGGTATTCAGGAGTCCAGATTGCTTCAGCTCCCTTCCGCTTGTAAATTGTCTAATGCCAGTGCCACTGACTGCCCTAGTATGTGTCTTACTTACTGCTTCAAATCCTCTCTCTCTCTCATACGTAACACATACCTCTGTAGGCACACGTTTGTGTTTGGTAGGTGAGTTCAAAATTTCTTCCGCATGCAACCGGAAAACATGGGTTTTCCGCCGCCATCATTATCATGGGCGGACACACATAGAGGCAAGGGGGTTAACTGACTCCTTCCCGTTTGCGGATCTGCTGTCCCGAAAACTCTGTCCCGACTCCGTGTCCCGTTCATCCGAGCCGTCCATCTAAGTTCTCGACTGCTCAGATTCGCAGATGAATGTGTATGGCTAAGATTTGTTTGGGGTGAGATGAAATCTTAGCCGTTGATTGTTCGGATGAACGGTTCTGATGGACGGGACAAAGAGTTGGGACATGAAGTTTGGGACAGTGGATTCGCTTCCTTCATTCCCTACAGATATGCATATATATCTTTGAATATATCTTTAAACATTTTGGTAATTTTGCCCCAAGCCCCTATAATACTGTATTATCTTAATCTTGCCAAGTCACATAAAATAGTTACAACTTTGACCAACCGGTTCACCGAATCTCCCCTGACCTTGGGAGGGAAAGTCTCTACTACTCATCTTCAAATTCCAAGAGTTATGTTATGCCCAAGGGAAAAAGGAAGTGTTTAAGGTTAAAAAAAAAAGATAAAAAGATAAACTTTAGATATTCCAAGAGTTTTGTTTGTCCTATTTTTGCGTTTTCGATGTTCCATTTGTTAAAAAGTCAAAAGTTTAGGGTAGTCTTATTTTCCCTTTATCTTTTGACTTGAGCCAACGAGTCTAGCCTGGATTGAAGGACATTTTCTTAAAACAAAAAATTAATTTTTTAATGCGCAATTAGGGATGGCCATTTCGTCTGATTCAATCCTATCCACCCTGAATGACTCGGCGGTTCAGCTGGCAGGATACATGAATTATTCAGAAATAAACTTGGGGAACGGGTAGGGGTATGCTTCTATCCCCGCCTTTGAATCCACGTTCTCCTATATGGAGTAATGTTAATAGTACTATATTTTATCTCTGGAATTGATTGTGGGTGTGGACGGTGTGGTGATGTACGTGCATGTGCTTGATAAAATGTCAAGTGCACGACGACTCATACTCCCATCCAGAACGGTACATTGAATCCGATTCTTCTCTAGTTTTGCTGATCCAAGACCCGATTGACCGTACACTAACATCATTAAGGTGTATCCTAAGACTCTTACTAGCCTAATCATGCTTTTGGTCAATCATACATGTGATCTAAGTGTAAGCAAGTGTACAAATTTTGTTTTGCCTCATTTGACCTTAACTCCGGATTTGAGTAAATGAGCGGCTGATAATATTCGTCGCAATGCTGGGAGATGGTAGTGAGCTTGAGGAAGTTAATGGATGGTTTGGATCTTACTTGAGGTGAGAGTGGTTGGTGAAAGTGGAGCTTGAGGAGGTGACGGAGAAGCGAATGAAGGAGATGAATTGGGTTGAAGTGTGAGATGGTTGCTGATATTTGGATGGGGTAAGATAGATATGCAAATTCGGATTTCGAGAGAGAGTTAAGCCAGTTTTTGAAATGTGGTGCTTCGTAGGGTCTATTCAGGCCGCGCCACAAATAATACATGATCCCTGTGACCAAAGGCCTGTGACAAATACTACCCACCATATCAAATGAGTCCAAACATGAATAGATCAAAGAAGTGATTGTGAACATGCCTTTGGACTTTATCAAAGAGCAGGGTTTGCTACGGCCATGTGCTGAAGAACTTAGACAATTCATCATCTTGATTGTGTATCGACGTTGGCTATAGTTTAATTAGAATGGTATATGTTGTCTAAAGTTTATGTCTGAATTAATCTGCAATCAAAGGTTCGTGCATACCATCATTTTCTTCATATCATGTAACTTAAATTTTCTCGTACGTTTTGTTTTTTATCGGCAAGTTCCAATGTCTGATAACTCTGTGTTGTTGCATCTTCGATCTTTGATTGAGCAGAGCTTCTTAACATACCTGCAAGCTCTCCTGACTACAAAATCTTCATGAATTCTTCCGCTTCATCAGCCACTCCTAGTACATCCACCACTCCAAGTGCGGTGACGGGGACATCATTGCCGACACCTACAAAAGCCAGTGAGTCTAGCGGATCTATACACGGACCTCAACTCCCACAGCTTGTCCCAATTGCTCTGGTCATCTTGTTCGGCGTGTTCCAACTTGATCAGGTTGCGCTTACGTTTTACACGCGAGGGTGAATTGGTGTAGTGAAGCTTGTGTTTCCTTTATGTTGATGTGCTCTTGACTTGTTGTACGATTTGAAACCCGTTATCGATCTTTGCACTTTAAGCTGTAATTTGAAGTTCTTTTGATGAGAATAACTTATTTGCAGACACTTGTTTGCGGACGGACGGTATGCAAATAAGTTGTTCTCTATTTTGACAGTCTATGGTAAGTTAATAATAATATTTTCATTTATGGTGTGAAACCGGGAATGTTCTAGAGTTTGTTCGTGCATGTGGTCCCTGTGAAATGCTTTGTTTGTCGATGTTCTACCTTTTGGGGCCACTGTTTGGACACATTGTGCAACATAATAAATTTGGAGGAAACTTTAATTTACACCGCCGGTGTAAAGAATATTCTCCCTTAAGTTAAATTCATGGTCCCACTCCCCCATCACAATGTTTTCCTTCGATTCAGGCAAGTAAAGGTTATTTGGTCTTCCGAAACTGTGTTTCTAACTGAGGTTTTGTATCCTACTTTTATTGAATTTTTTTGAAATATAACGGTTATTTATAACGCCCTCTCGCAATGTGTCGGTCACACCTCATATGAGAGGGATATTATAAAATATAAATAACCGTTGATGTTGATTTCCTCTCTTCTCAAAATCTTTTATTTTATTTTTTTTGAGAACTGATAAAAATTCACCATCTCCCTGATATGGTTATCTATTTCTGCCTGTGTTGGGTTTGATCTTGGATATGAAACACCCATGTGCTAGATTTTGTTTCGTTACATGAGTCCAGCCCATGAGCTGGCCCAAGTTCTTTTGAAGTGGAGGTTTCTGATCTGTTGAGAGTTTACTTAATTTTTGACGTGTTACCATGCATTAACCCAGGCCCAACATAAAATATTTTTACCAAGGGTCTTTTTCCTGTGCAGATATTATATTTATATTATTCCATTTAAAGAAGATTTCTTCCCCTAACGACTTGATTTCACTTTTATATCTCAAATATTTGTTTATTTCGTTCCAAACTGTTAATTGCAATTGTTAATATAGACTAAAAAGGTCTGTATCCTTCCTCAATTCACCATCACATTGTCTCCATCATCAATTGAACTCGCCTCACAACCACGAACCCTAGACACGTTTATTTGAAAAAATACTCAGTAGTAAATAGTACTCAGGATTTTGGCACTTTTGTGCTATGGAATAATAATTATTTTATTTTATTCATCACGATTGTGGGTTTTGGGTGTAGAAACTTCTATTAGTGATTTTTTAACATTGGAGTTGCTTTTTTTTAGCACCTTTGATATTTGAAATTTTGAAACAGTACAATATGTATGGAGGCAGTAGCGACGCCACATAGAATTAAAGATGTGGGTCCAGCGATCTCATTGGAAATAAAAATTTACTAGCACTATATTAATTTTTTCTTAATTTTGTAAATAACTTCATCAAAATTCGGTATTGACAGCACACTAAATAATTTTTAAACTTTGAAACCCATTAAAAGTTCTTAAAACATACCAAATAAAAGGGCTAAAACCTAGTCTTCAACGCTCCGTTCCCTCTTCCTCCATTCATTGGATAGTCGATCAGAGTTCGCGTCAGTTTTCTCTCACCTCTCTCTTGCAAATTTTAAACACTAAGCCATTGGTACAGATTTTAACGTTTGCTTCTCTAATTTTCTTTGATGTTTTTGAATGACCACATGCTCCTAAATTTTTGGAATTGCCACTGTTTGGAGGTCCATTTCTCCGTTTACCGTTGTCCCCCTAAAAAATAAAAGTTATATGATCTTAAGAAAGTGATTATCCGTAGAGAAGTATATCTGTGTTCTTCTCCTTTGTTAGATTAGTTCAATTATTGGAGCTTCCAGACACGCTTCTTCAAAAGTCTTTAATTTCTTTTTAGGTGCAAAAATCTAGTCTAGAAGCTATGCATCTCAAACTTGCTCCTTTTTGTGGACAAGTTTGTGCCTTACAAGAAAAGTTGGTGTAACAAAACGTAAATGGCGGTCATTATGAAAACCTTCGAATAATTTTGAGGTGGAGACAGGAATCTGTTCATTTTGCCCACAAAATTGTATGTCTAATTTTGTGCTTTATCTATCAAAATTAAAGGTTGTTATCGATGGGACTTATCGGGAACAAATAAGGTAGTTTAGGTCCGCTTTCTGCCCCTCTCTCTTTCCCTTCGCTCTCTTAGAGCATCTACAGTAGACCTTGTAAATCACTCGTTAGTGTGAAATGACTAAAATGTTAGCTAATGAGTGTGTAAAAATTAACTCTAACGTACTCATTAAATTGGCCCATAATCCTATGGCGCAATAGCTGTTGGCCACCTAGTTATAGAGTCGTTAAATTTTTTAAGCTCAGTTATTGGATTAAAAAAATGTTTTCTGTTTTTTGGGGATAAAATTCCTTGGTTCAAAATGGTATAGCTGTTGCATAGGATGTTCAAATTCACATCTCTGTTGCAACAAAATCGTTGATAACGTTGGAAGGGATTTTTCCAAATTGAAGATTTATTTGCTGCTTACCTTTGATTTTGTTTCTCACAAAAAATTATCAATTTATCTTCCCAAAAATAGAATATAGACCTTGGCCTTTTCACTCTGAATTCGAGCAAAATAATTGTTCTAAGGTCCATTATAGCTTTTTGTAACATGTCTAGTCCACCTCATATTTCCATAACACCTCTAATCCACCTTTTTGCAATTTATAAGGTGTAAGGTCCACTCTCCATTTTTAATAGACAAATGTACCCTCACATTAAATTTAATACATAATTTACCCTAGGGTTTAGGTTTAGGGTGCATTTTCCTATTATAGGGTTTAGTGGTTTAGACACTTTCATAGGGTACCCTAGGATTTTAGGCACTTTCATAGGGTACCCCAGGGTTTAGGGTGCAATTTCTTATTATAGGGTTTTTAATGGTTTAGGCACTTTCATAGGGTAGCCTAGGATTTTAGGCACTTTCATAGGGTACCCCAGGGTTTAGGGTGCACTTTCTTATTATAGGGTTTTTAGTGGTTTAGGCACTTTCATAGGGTACTCTATGATTTTAGGCACTTTCATAGGGTACCCTAGCAAAAATAGGGTACCCTAGCAAAAAAAAAAAAAAATTCAAAATCTGAGGGCAATAGCCCTGGCCGCACGATAAAAGAAAAGGTAGGCCTTTGCTTCAAGGTGGTGGGGCCACATGTCACATTTACCAACCCATCAACATCAGGTAAGTTTGGATTATAGGGTACCCTAGCATGCACATGTCGCCATCACCCTTAAGGGTTTTGCCTTTAACCGTGGGACTGAAACGCGAAAACCCTCTGAACGACTGACACGTGAAAACCCTCTTAACGACTACTGACGCGCACATGTCGCCATCACCACTCGGGTTGTGCTTTTAACCGAGGGTTTTTTTGTATTTTGATCGCGCGTGTGGACTTAATCTCTTAGGAAAAAATAGAATGGACCTTAGACTCTATGTAATAGTTATAGTGGACCCTATAACAACTCTCCTAAATTTTAACCCTCATCAACTAAATAATTTGTTTGAGCTTAAATGTAGCGGCATTTACAATTAAATTAATTATTGTAATAATCCTGATTTTTATTAAATAAAAAAATTCGATATTAAATTTAATTTCTTTAATTGTTTCTTTAGTAAATAATTTATAACCTATTGAATATCTCTATGCATGTACTAATTTTGTGTGTGTGTGTGTGAGTACTAGTATATCTACATGACTATGCCAAGAACGCTACCAATGTACTCTAAAATCTTCCTAATAGTGTACTAAAAATTTATTCTCCTAACTTATTAGTCTTTTCCCACACCATTTTTCTTCCCCACCAATCATTATGTTCTAACTTCCATTAATGTGTGTGTGTGTGTGTGTGTGAGAGAGAGAGAGAGAGTTTATTGGTCAACTTGTTCTTTAAGAACAAGTACACTATATCTACATGCATGTACATGTATTTTGCACACTAAAATCCCATGAAATAGGGCTCACCATGCAACAGAGGCGGCACAAAGAGAAAGGTTGGGTGGTCACCCGAACACCCTGAATTTTTTTTTTTTTTTACAAATACATGTAAAAAAAAAAAATTATAAAATTTTTATCGTTTTGAACACCCTGGCCAAAAATGTTTGAACACCCTGCCTAAAAAATTTGAACACCCTATCTTAAATGTTTGAACACCCTACCCAAAATGTGTGAACCAAAAAGGAAAAAAAAAAATGTTAATCTCCTTTGGACCCTCAATACTATGCAAAGACAAATACAGAGAATGATATGTAATTAATGAAAAAGAAAAAAAATCTATAATTTATCTAAATGAAAAAGGAATAGGGAAGAAACCTTTCCTGAGGAATTTTTTTTTAGCTATTTCGCCATTCTCCGTCCATCACCGTCGTCTATCGTCTCCGGACTCTCATTCGAATCACTGAATCAGCCAATCGCCCACAGGTAACAAGCTAGACCTCTTTCCGATTTTTTGATAATCTGGTGTTTTGAGTGTGAGTTCTCAGTTTAGGTTTGTCCTTTGTCGGTGGTCTACAAACAACTCTACTACACATGTAAATAGTATAAATCTAAGGTGGTTATGGTCCACCACTCCACAGATTATAATAAAAAAATAAACTTTCCTTTATTGCTTACATGACACATGTGCTTAATGCTTATGTAGACACCCCGATTTTGACCCGGGATACTTGACCAAGCACTCCTGATGATGAGAAAACCACCCTTGAATACCTTAGGGTTGAGAAAGAGGCTTGAACTTGTCCTACACCACCACAAATCACACCAAACCACCCTAAACCATTCTAAACCCTCCTAGAACAACCCTAAACCAACCAAAATGACCAAAATACCCTTCAGACCATCCAAAATGCTCTTCAAAATAAACCCAACCCTACATTATCTTCTAGTACATTCAAAACCCTCTTTATTGATATATAATACGTCTCAATCCATTTTGAAATGAGGGAGATGTGCCAGTTTTACCAAAACGACTTGTTTTCCGACTTTCTGAGGGTAAAATGGTCACACATTTTGATGTACAAATCATCTTGGGTTCAAACCACTTAGGTTAGAAAGTACACTCAATAAGCTTTCCAACGCTTCAAACCACGCACAAAACGGAGTTCGGTAGCACCCGGAGCAGTCCTTTGAAGTTTGGTCTGTTGTGCAAACCTTTGAGCGCTCAAAGTCCCCTTTGAGCGCTCAAACCATGCGCGAACCAAAAATTTTCAAAGCATTTTTCAGCTGGTTTTCCACCTAAACTATGGGCTCCCCTTGGTTTCTACAGCTTCGTTTTCACGCCAGAATCCCTCTAATAACATTCCCTCCCCAACTTGAATTGCAAATTTCAAATTCCCCCCATTTCTCTCTATATAAACCACCCTCCACCCATTGTTTACGGACTTTTGGCTGATTATCTCTCTCTCACACCCCCCCCCCCCCATCAGATCAAACCCACTCTCTCTCATCACTTCAATCACGTTTTAGCCTCTCTCTCCTCCATAGCCACCATCCTCCATCATCTTCAACCTCCAAAACACCCAAAAACCTTCTTTAAAAGGCCTACAACACATGGGTCTTTGAGAAACCAACTACAACAGCCCCTCTCTCACTCTAATAAGCCATTTACAGCCCATACATTCCATCAATTTCGTCCAAACCTAGCTCTTCCATCAAAACCCACCTCATCCAAGCCAAAATCACCATTTTAAGCTCAAATACTCCATCATCCACTCAATCAATCATTCAATCAGCCCTGCACTCACACTCCTCTGTCCAAAATACCTCAACTCAAGCCCATATTCTAAGCCACTACTCAATCATCCATCAAAACCCCAAGTTCAAGCCCCAATCAAAACCAAAAGGTAGAAAAACATGTGAAAAATCACGTTTTGGTCAACCTGAGAGAGACCAGTAAGTTCATGGAGGTTTTATGTACCTTCTATGAGCTTACAAGGTCCAAGAAATGAAGAAAATCAACTTTTGAAAATATTGAGACAAAAGGGTCTGAGCGCTCAAACCCCCACTTTGAGCGCTCAAACTCTGTTCTGTTTAGCATTTGAATCTTGTCTACTTTAGTTCTGTGTTCTGTTTTCAATTTATCGGAGTGTGTGTGTGTGTGTTGATGTTTGGCTAAGCCAACCTAATATCGGAGTGTGTGTGTGTGTGTTGATGTTTGGCTAAGCCAACCTAATATCTGTGTGTGTGTGTGTGTGTTGATGTTTGGCTAAGCCAACCTAATATTGGTGTGTGTGTGTGTGTTGATGTTTGGCTAAGCCAACCTAATATCGGTGTGTGTGTGTGTTGATGTTTGGCTAGGCCAACCTGATCTCCTCTCCCCCTCACTCTAATCATGCTTATGTGTGGTCCAATGCTTACTCTCCATTCATGTGGACACCTCAAGTTTATTTTATTCATGTTGGAGGAATTTCAATACATTATGTATCATCATATATCATGTTGAACTAGTTTGTGGTCCAGATGAGGGCAGTATGTTGCAGAAACACTCAAATCCAGGAGATGGCTTGAGCGCTCAATGCATCCCTTTGAGCGCTCAAACTGTCTTCTGGGCCATTCAAATCATTCTCTTATTTCAACTTGTTTTTGGAATTTTGAGTATTCTGCAAAGTTTTAAAGCATTGAGTCTTCATTCCTGTCATACTAATTGCCTCATCTTGGTCCATGAACGAGTTTTAAACCCATGATCATGTGATTGTGCTATTTTGTTCAATGATCCAAATGCTGTTTCTAAACAAATAATGAGGATCAAATCTTGTTTTCATCAAACCAGAATCATCAGAAGCATCATAAGCAGGTGTGGGTGAGAGGGGATTGAGCGCTCAAGCTCACACCTTGAGCGCTCAAGCTCCTGTCAATGGATCAAATTGGTTTAGCCTATTTTGTGTATTGTTCATGTTATTTCCAGTTTGTAGTTTCTGTTCAATGTATACTAATGCCATTCTCTTGTTGCTTATTGTCATTCGTAGTTCATGTTTATCCATCGTCATCATCACTCATGTAGATCATAACGCACAAGCATACACTGTAATCCTTTGTCATGTTCAATGTTGTTATTTGGCTCCCATCCCCCATTCCCCGTTCTTTTTCAAAGTTGAGTTATAAACATTTCTTGCGTAATCCCACAAAAGTCAAGTAGAGACCGGTCTTCGAACCGGGCGAGAGGGGTGCCGTAAAACCCTTCCCCTCTCGTAACTGAGCTCCCGAACCTAAAATAGTATGGTGATGACGGGCTAGTAATCCTTATCCATTGAATGAGGCACGAGTCAATCGAGTTCGGTTCCTCGGGGACAATCCGCTAAAACCCGGGTGGCGACTCCGAATCGATCGAGATCCTTCCGGAGGGGGGGGCGTCCACAGCTTACATCTATCCACTGATTATAATAAAGTATAATATATGTTAAGCTTACTGCTTAGTATAATTTTTCTACAGTATAATAGCAATTTTGTTTCTATTTTAATTTTTGTTTGCTTAGTTGGAATCATGAACAAGCTTGTGATACGAAAATCAAGACCAGTGCAAGAGTCATCTCCTATTGAAACTTTTGATGATAGCAACCCCCAAAACTTGTCGAAGCAAAGCCATATTGACTTGCAAAATTTTCCAACAGTTAATGAGGTTATTATTCAACGGTTTCAAAATATGAAAAGTCGTCGAGGGCAATTGATATTAATAGTTTTTTTTTTATGTACGATTATGATTTATAGAGGACCGTAGTAGAATTTCTGACCACCCTCACGAGAATTCCTGGAGCCGCCACTGCCATGCAAACCCTAACCCTAAATATTTTCCTAGGATATCCTCCATTAAAACCCTAAGAACTATAGGTACCGAAGCCTAGAATTTTCATCGTTAATCCTAAGATTTCTTACTTTCCGAAATCCCCTAAATCATGGAGCATTAATGAGCATTTATGGGAGAGATGTGGGAGAGAGAGAGAGAGAGAGAGTGTGTGTGCGTGTGTGTGGCGTGGGAGAGAGGGAGAGGGAGGCCAAGGTTCATCTATAAATACCCATTCATACCACCACCTTTCCTTTTTTTCTTTGTTCTTGAAGCTCAAGTGTTTTAGAGTGAGAAAAACCTTCTAGTTCTTGAATGATCTTGTAGTTCTTCCACTGTTCAACTCTAGTCTAGTCCTACGCCTCTCGACAACCCACCTCCACCACTAAAAACCACCATTCGATCCAAAATTTGTAGAAAGCCAATAGGCTTTTTGTTTCTAGGAAAAGAAAGTTATTTCTTTTTCATTTTGAAACAAAACCGAGGAGCCATTACTTTAATTACCCGACAAACCACCCAGCTTAGCGTCTTCCGACTTACCCTCAGAATCAAGGTAGTTACTCCGACCTGATTTCCTAAGTATATTCTTTACGCTGTTATAATGATTGATTAGTTTCTAGAAAATTATAGTTAGTCGGTCATTTTTCTTAGAAATAGTGATAACGTCTCTACATAGTACGATGAAGGAAAATTTATAATTATGAGGATAGAAACTTCGAACTTATGTACCTAGATGTAATTTTGTGGTCGTTATAATGCCCGAGTTTCTACAAATAATTACTAGACTAGTTTTGAGAAAATTCACGATAGTCGATCGTCAAGAAAATATATAATACTTTATGTGGCATGTTCGAGCAAACCAACTTTTATGAAGAGTGAGATGTTCAGTAAAAGACTAGTAGAATCAGAATACTAGCATGACACGTTTTACGAGAAAAAATGCATAATCACGAGACACGTTCTACGAGAAAAGCTTCATATTCATGAGACACGGTAACTGATAAATAATACGACAAGTTTATGTGAAATGACAAGATACGAAATGAGAAATGAATATGAAATGGAATAGTAGGAAATGGATTGTGGTAGTGCCGCTTGAGCACCGTCCCATCTTCGTGGAGAGAACATGATGGTTAGGCCTAAGCCTGTACAACAACATGGTGAACGGACCTTGTATCATGCCGAGGAGAGTCCGTGATGACAAGCCAGCCGGGACCATGTTCGTGTGTGTGTGACCAAAAAGATTGGCGACCGTCAGTTGAAAGAGATGCAAAATGACCAAGACTTTCGAGTGATGAACTGTAGGATAGAGGACAGAAGCAGTGCCATAGAGTGAAATGACTGGACTGTCGATCTGGAGGACTGAAGTAGTCTCAAATCTAGTTAATATTTGAAGAAGAACTCTAACACTGAAAGGTAATACGAGACACAAAATGATATGTGCGATACACCATGTTTTGCATTGACACTGACACGAGCATTCTATAATGTTTACCGTTTAAACTTTTAACTTCCATTATTTACTTCTGTTGGAATCATTTTATATAACTGCTAGTGTAAGGAATTTGGGGTAGGAGTTATCTGCTAATCGTTTATCGCTTACGGTGTTGCACTTGTGTGACCCTGGCATAATACCACGATGTTGCTCTGCGACTCTGACGTATTATGCTAGGCTTTAGAGACGAACATGAGGAGTTCTGCAGCTTGGGAGCTTATGGAGTTGACACCGCTGGGGCTAACGGTCTTACCGAGGAGTAGAGATAACCCTAATGTACCTAGTAGAGAATAAATGTATTGGCATGGAGATGAATAATGTACTCCCTCTGTCCCAAATTGCTGGTCCCTCTTTCTATTTTGGGATATCCCAAAATGTTGGTCCTATTTCTAAAAGCAACTATCAAAATATGTCAAACTTCCAGTTTTACCCTTAAAAGTCCTCTATCTTTCCCAGTTTATTTCACAATTTTTTGAGATCCATATTGAAAGATATAAACAATTTAAAACCACATAATAACTTCACAGTTTTGAAGAATAATTTTGAAACTATAAGACAATAATTTTGTCTCTTTAAAAAGTTGGATTCCAAGAAAATGGACGAGCAATTTGGGACGGAGGGAGTAATTCCCATGATGGAATATTGTTGTAAGACTTCTTCTTATTTTTATTTAATAAATTAAAGTTCCCAAAATTAGGGGTGTTACAATATTTGTTGCTAAATTGAAGCTTTGGCTGATACGGTAGGTTAACAATTTCTTATTGTCATTGCTATGCTTCCCTTTTGTAAATAATTTATTATATTTCAAATAATATAATTTAGTTAGTCCATTGTAGGGGTGCACACCGGCTCAGTAGCCTGCCCAGTCCTCCCATCACAACCCTTTTTTTAGTGCTCGGGATAAATATTAAGCCCATAGAGCTGGGTATGGTTGAGATATGAAGCCCATTTACTAAATGAACTGGGTTAGGGAAAATCCCTTGCGGCTTGGCCCAATTAAAGTAATACTCTTATTTTAAGAGCATCTCTAATGGACTCTTTAAAAATGTGCTAAAATGTGAATTAACTAATAAAATATTAAAAGTGAGACCCATTTATGTATATTATAGATTTGTTTATAGATGTAACAAGTACCACAATGGTGTAACTAAATAGTGTGCTAAAGTAAATTAAATGCATTAAAATATACATATTTATATCTATATTTATTATATAATCATAATCTTTTCTCTCTCCTCTTTCTCCTCTCTCCCCTCTCTCTTTTTCTCTCCTCTATCTCACTTTTCAAGTGTGTTATGTGGTTACTCAAACTTGGCACGCGTTTTGGCGTAGACTTAAACTAGCACACTTTAATACACAACATAGCACAAACATTGTAATACTTGAAAACACACATTTGTTTGTTACGTAGTTCTTAGCTAGCACACACCCCTACTTAGGGATGACAATTCAACATGTCCCGCCCCGTCCCAAACCCGCCTCTTGCCTCATCCCAATCGGGGAGGGTATTTGCTAAATTCTATTGGCATAGGGACGGGGTCGGGAGAGATTTGAGAAAACTCAACCAGGTTCAAGTAGACATCACCGTTTTCTGATACCTGCCCTGAAAATATTTTATGCATAATTTTCTTATTCTTCTATTTTTACCCTTAAAACTAAAATATCACATTAGATATTAATTTCTTATAGATAATAGATTTTGATTAAGTTGTGATAGTTATTTTGTGAACTTTTATTATTTGTGCTCACTAATTTTGAAGTCTAAAATATATTTTCTTAATATGTAAAAAAACATTATAGAAGTGGGGTGGGGCGGGTAAACCCATAAACCAATTGAATCGGGTAACGGGGGTACCCATACATTACTCGGTCAGGTTTGGGACGAAGCTAGATTTTTGTATCGGGGTCGAGGAATGACAAAACACGCCCATTGTCATTCCTACCTACTACACATACTCGGATTCGCTGCCCCCTTTTCTCTGCCCCCATTGTTGTTCCACCCTTCTCAGCCATCAATCTCGACAACTAATGGTCCTGATCTCATGCCCCGTCAATTGCCGAGATTGATAGCTGAGAAGGGTGGAATAACAATGGGGACAGAGGATCCGAGTCCGTGTAGTAGGTAGGAATGACAACGGGCGTGTTGAATGGTAAAATATATAAATTATTTTTTGAGATGTCGATAACAGTGAAAACGAAAAAGAAATTTGGAAGGGATGAGAGTAATTGCTGAGACCTTATACACTTTCGAGACAGAGATGGGGGGCTAAAGTGTTGAATGGTAGAGAGAGAGAGGAGGGGGGTTAAGTTAATCATGATGTTGGTCAAAACCAAGGGTATGGGGCTGAGGTGGGTAATGATTTCACTTGTCTAGGGGAAAGAAAGAGTGATAAGGTTTGTTTGTTTGGTAAATGTATTTCATGATGCCTCATTATGATCCTCATGATGTGGAATCCTTCTTTTACGTGTGCATTCGTTAATCGTGTTTCGTGTTTTGCTTTTTCGAATCTCAGATTGATTCTAGATTTCCTACCCAAAGTACACCTCAAACCATCCACACCTGTAGCTATTTTTTGAATAATTCTTTGCATTATTTTCTCAAAAGTAGGAGTAAAAGAAATGATCAATTGGGTATCACACTCAACAAAAAAATTTCTCAAATTTGGCAAATATCAATTCCTTTTGTCGTAGTACTATATGACAACATTTATGGCTACATTACCATTTGGGATTGAGAGAGAGGAAAATGACAATGACAAAATGACATGCAAAAGTTTAACACAATTGGCGAGCTGATTATTCACACGTTTCTCTTGATCACTTTTCATTTAGGAAAAAGAATTGGTTTAAAAACATTGGGTCTCTTATGAGTGCACAAGCTCCAAATTTGCGGATTTGCATCTCTGCGAGAGGTATACAATGCATACCCAGTTAACTGGTTTTTGGATTAGGTTCCCTAAGTTGGCTTGAGCCTTGGCCCAATTTCCCCGTGCACATGAGACCTTTCTTGGGTCTAGCCAAATTTCTAAGCCCACTAAGAGTTTTGTATCATAAAGGATTTTGAAGTTTTTGCAACTAAGCAATATGTGACAAAACGTTTCAAACCCTTGCTTTTAGAAATACATATCCCCAGCAGTAGTTTTAATTCACTCGCTAAGTAATGAAAGCTGGGGTGAACATTAGATATACACAATTACACAACCTTAAAACTATGTAAAAATCTCTATGTATTTTCTGTTTTTTTTTTTTTTTAATTACTAGATTTTCTTACATGTTATGTGTGTTTTTATTTGACCGATTTTCTCAATAATGTGAGTCATGTGACTGGATCGGATTGCCTCGGCAGGGTGGGTTGGGGTCGGTTGGGGTGCTTATGGATCCAATTAAGGGTCCGTTTGATTTGCTCATTAAAAAAAAAAATCTGTTTTTTTCAATTTCAAAACAGGCGAATAACGTCCAAAGTAGTATCCAACAATTTTAAATTCTACCTGCATGGGTTATTTATAAGACCATATATATTTAGTACTAAAAGAAATGTACGGGATTAAATATGGTGTACTAAACTGCGGTAAAACAATGGGCACCGACCAAAGGTGCACCGACCACGTACCAACGGCGTCGGAGACGCCGTTGTGGGTCCCAATCGGTCGATTCGAGCTGTTCATCCTTCTCAAAATCGAATTCCGAGTGGGCCACGCGGGAATCGAGGCAATCGGACGGCTGTATGAGCTCGATCCAAAATCACCCCATTTGGATGGCTCGGATCGATCAGTTGGGACCCACAAATGGCGTCCCCGACGCCGTTCGTACGTGGTCGGTGCACCTTTATCGGTGCGGTAGAAGGGTTCTGTACGAATTGCTTACGTTCTGTGTCTCTTTGATCTTTTTATTTTAAGCAGAAGGAAAACGTATGATGGATGATCATTTCGATATTGATGGTTGCTGTTCTCTTTACTCATTTCACAGGGTTGGTGGGCTTTCTTTCTCATCAATTTTTTTGCCTTTCCTTCAAAAGGAAAAAGAGAAAATTAGAAGAAAAATGATTATGTAATAAAGTAGAATTACTGCTACAAGGAAAGAGATGGAACGAAAATTTATTTAGATGGATAATCAGACATTATTAACCACATTTTTTAGCGAAAGATGTAAAACATTTTACCTCCAGTCTAGGAAAAAAATTTACAAGTAAAACATTTTACTCCTGTTTTGCTCAATCAAACACTTAACAATAGGTAAAACAATTTACGGAAAAATATTTTCTGGTCAAACAAATGGAGTTACTACTGATTTTGATACTTTCAGTAATTCCAACCACAATCATCACAAAAGAAATTATGTGGTGGGACTTGGGAGTGAGTGGGACAGACATGCCGTCTGTGTTCAAAGGAGAGAGAGAGGAGTGCCAGGAGAGATACATCCTCAACCGTTAGATTGGAAAAAAAATTGGGTACCACGTGAGCTGCATCCGAGCCATCTAAAAGTGTATAGGACGGCCGAGATTGAAACCCTCCTCCTCCTCCTCTCTCTCTCTCCATAATCTGAACCGTTCAAAACCGAAATGAACGGCCCAGATTGTGCGAACGGGTACCACGTGGTACCCACCAGGCACTGAAAAATTTCTCGTTAGATTGCAACTACTTTGACCACATGGTTGGCATTCACACGTGGAAGCCTGGACCAGAATTTCTCTACTACTTTCCAAAAATGAAAAAAATACCCCGTGATCTATGAGAGCAATTTTGTTCACCCTCTTTTATTTATTTTGTTCAAGGTGAACAAAATTCTATCTCTTATTGGTTGAAATGTGTGAGTCCCACGTTAAAGTGATGTCAAGACATCACTTTGTGAACAAAATTGCTATCCGTGATCTATACTTCTTATTTCGATCACAAATTTGTGTGTGCCGGTGCATTAAGAGCATGTTTGGGAGCCATTTTTTCTATTTTCCCATTCTCATTTTTCCTTTTTGGCTGTTTGGGAGAAATTTCCTAGAACTCATTCTCTGCAAAATGCACAATCTAGAGCAAAAGCGAAAAATAGGTTGAGAGGAGCTTTTTGACTTCTCATTTTTCATTTTTTCTATTTTGATTAACAAAAAGATCTACAGAATATATTCTGCACATATCTCTCAAACACTACTACTGTTTTAAAATGCGTTCTACACATTTCTCCCAAACACTAATACCAAATCCAAAATACATTCTAACTATAATCCAAAAAGTCAAAAAGCCAAAATGTTAAAAATGAAAAGCAGAAAATGAGGCTTCCAAACACCCCCTAAAACTATAGAATAAATATCCCTCCCTTCGTCTCATGTTGTTAATTGTGTTTCGGTATTTGTGTCACTCAAAATTATTATATCTCATAATCTATGATGTTTTTTGTTATTCAAACAACTTTGTTTAAGTAAAACTAATTGAGATCTATCAAACAAAATCTATATTGAATATAACAGGTAGTAATAAATTAAAAAGTATAACAATACTTTGAGAAGTGCAAAAAAGAAAAGAGGAGCAACAATTTAGGACGGAAGAAATACTCACTACTTTTCATAGCAGAATCATCGTTCTTTTTACTTACCAGCCTAGATCCTTTCCAACTTTAAGGAGGTATTGGACGGTCTAGTTTCTCAATTTTATTGGTATTTGATCACCACAATTTGTGTACACTTGAAATACTCAATGAGTTCTGTAAGATAAGGCCTCGTTTATTTATGAAATTTCTCATAAAATCTTATGAAAAATAAGGCCTGAATCTATTTTGGATCCGGAATGGATCCAAAGTTGAGAAGCAGGATGGGTCCAGATCCGGTCCGTCCTTGGACTGGAGAGCGTATGAACCCTTTACTTTATTAAACTCGATTTGTAGCAATTAAATGGCAATTTCAAACATGACCTTAGTCAAAAAAATGTGGGCCCCTGCGAATGAGATCCAATGAAACAATACCAAAACTTTTTCACAAAGCTTTACCTTTTTACTTCAACAGAGAATTTTAGGTATTCAAACTCTTGAAATAATTCTTCGCAAAAGCTCGAGAGTTCAAAGATACTACTACTTTTTTTGATCGTTTAGAATTTAAAGATAAAATAGGGTAAAAAATCTCTTTGCAGAAAAGTTGTAAACAGTTGGACAGTTGGTAGGGATCCAGGGACTTGCAGTAGGCTGAACCGTGCAGCGCACATCGCAACCTTTCATTTTGAAAACGTCTGTAAATTCAGACCATTAAAAACAATTTTCAACGGTTAAAATTGGTACTCCCTCTGTCCCATTTTAAATGCTCCCTACGTATATCCGTGCCATTTTCAAACGTCTATATCTTTTTATTGGTAAGGTTTTCAAAGTTTTTAAAAATTTTGTCTAATAGAACTAATTGAGATCTATAAAATAAGATCCATATTGCATATAAAATACATTATAGAATGAAAACTATAAGAGTTTTAAAAAAACACGCATAACCGTAGGAAGCATTTAAATTGGGACGGAGCAAGTATATTGCAAGGTGCAACGTATCTTTGGACGGTTAAGATTTATTTACTGCAAGGTGCGGCGCATAAGATGCGCTGCATGATCCCCAAACCATTTCTTTTTCATTTGGCATTAGTTAGTTATCTGTTATTAGTATAGTATTAGATACGATTTTCAATTTTTCAGCAGTTACAAAAAAAAGAAAAAAAGAAAAAAAAAAAGATACGATTTTCAATTTCCATTGAATGGAATAATGACCTGATCCCTTCTCTTGCATTGATTGGACCACCAAGAGAAAATGTGGATATTTCGCACCCACTGATGCAACTACTGGACAAATTTCAAAAGCAGTCCTTGGATTTAGATAACTTTTGCAACAAGAACTCAATTATCTTTACACATTTGGACAAAGTTAAAAAGCTTATCCATGACTTGAACAATTGGACAGTTTTCAGACACATGCTTACACCAATTTATTTATCTAAACCTTACTCATATGGGTAATAGTATGACTCAAGAGAATCAATAGGGTTTCATTGGTTAGACTTCCAAATATGAGTTTATGAGCCTTCTCTTGAAAACACAATGACTTTGTTAAATTTGCTATGCACAAGTGCTGTGCACCGATTTTACTTGAGAATACTATCGAAAAAAATTCGCGGAATATGACAAGTTAAGACAATTCAAAACAAACAGAGGTACGTAGACCCGAGTGAAAGTAATTTGAGGACAAACTAAATAGGGATCGCAAGGATCGGATCAACCCGAGTTTGCTACTACCATGCTTAAATCCGAAATTCTTACTTACACATGACCGAATTTAGTAAATTAGCATGCTTCCCGATATGTATTCTCATGTATCAAAATCATGACCATGAGTTCGGGTTTTCGTCTGAACCGTAGTAACCAGTCTTCACGGGTACATGTACTAGAGTAGTTAGTGGGTACGTGTATACAAAAATACAAGAATGATGTTGTAATTATTTATTTGGATAGGTTGGTTTGGGCGCAACTATTGTGAACTACAAACAAACTAACTTTGGTCGGGAATTCTACCATTAATAGAAACCCGTTCTGCCATTAATTAAAAGGTTGTTAAAAGTTAATAAACTGTCATCATAAAATAGATCAATTCGGGACCTCGTCTTTCCGGGAGAAATTGCTATCTCAAAATTGAAGTGGCAAAATTTCTCTAACATTAGACTGATCCTACGCCCAACACAGTTGTTGGTTTGCTTCTGCAGTATGTGTCAATAGGCTAAATTTTGATAGTTTTGGTTATCTTGTGTGGAGGTTGTTTTGGCTTCGGGCGTTGCTTTGATAGTACGAAATTGCCTCTTATAATCTTATTTTAAAAAACCAAGTTTTGACGGTAATTGAGATTCCCCCAGATAGATATTTTAAAAATGGCAAACAAAAGTGAACACATTAATTGGTGGGGACATTTGAAAATTACAAATCACGTGGTTGGTCTCTGCAATTGGCTGCATGAAGTCTTCGAAAATTCAGAAAATTGCAACGACTATCAACAATTGTTAGGAAACTGAGATGAGAAAATGGAGATGCTTGCAAGGATCAATCCGTGACATAAGAGAAAGAATTTGGTTTGCAAAACGTGGGAGAAGATGTAAGTGGGATTGGTACCTTGGATGGTTACTTGGTTTTAAATTAAAGTGCCAATTTTATACCTAGAGTTAACCTTGTCTATCTATTTATTATGTGTAATACGAGATATTCTTATTTTCTAGATTATTGGTTCGTCTCGCCGAGATAAATTCAAAGAGTAAAAAATTATTAAGTAAACTAAAATTTTTGTGGATAAAGACAAAAATAATCTAACATTCCACAAAAATGTAGATTATTTTTGTCTTTAGTGAACTTTTTAAATACATTTATAATTTTTTTTGACTTTTTAATTCTTCTCGTCACGATGAACTAATAATTCACAAAAAAATCTACTATGCAATACTAACAAATGCCAAAAAAAAAAAAAATTCGATTAATAGTTTATTTTTAGCCAAAGCACCTCTTAGTTGCGGTTGTGGAAAGGAAAACATTTGACAGGGCTTCAAAAAAGAGAGACACCAAATTTGTGTTTTCTATTTATATATATTAGAACAGATGTTACCGGAAAAGAAAAAACTGAAGCGGCGTTTCATTTTGTTTTTCAGAATTAAATTCCCCAGGGACATTTCCAGAAATACACAGGATCGTCTAGCTAGATATTAGATACACAGCGTTGATCTGATCCAAAAAGGAAAGGGAAAAAAAATCTAAAATTAGCCCGATGTGTTATCGTTAAGGTTTATGTGTGTGAAAATGTGTGAATGTGTATAGAAAAATGAAAAAAATAAATTGAAGTTTGTATTATTATTTTTTTATCATCTTAGGACGAAAACAAAAAAAGAAAAAAAAGGGAAATACGCCTAATTGATTAGGAGTGGAAAAAGTTGCCTACCAGTCAATACTACTTATTATCGTATGGACCCGGTGACGTGGACAAAGAGGAGTGGGTAATAATAACCCGGAGCACAAGAGAGAGAGAGAGAGAGAGAGAGAGAGAGAGAGAGAGGGTATGTCTGTCATATGTGCATAGAATTAGAGGGTACAGAGGAAAGAAAGAGGAGAGTGGGTGGGGAAGAAGAAGAAGAAGAAGAAGAAGAAGGCCCCCCCCGTGGGTTGGGGCATGGAAGGGGACCTTGCCATGCTCAGGCAACTCATCGGTGAATTTGAAGAGCTCTTAGAACTCTACAACCGTTCTCCTCATTACTCTTATCGTCATCTTCAATCTCACTCCCAACTTCTTCAACCACCGCCGCCACCGTCACACTACCAACCCAGGTCTCATTCTCTTTCTATATATTCACATGTATACGTATATCATAGTCTTTTTGTTTTCTATGGATCTTTGATGATGCTTTTGCTTCAAAAATGGGCGATTTCCACTTGAAGGAAACGTTTTGTCGTTACTCAATGAGTTGTATAGTTAGGTTTTCTAGTTTAAATCAGTTGTTTCTTTGTCCTTCCTTTTCAATTGGCTGATTCGGAAATTTTGCTTGCCTTTCCGTGTTCTTTTTCTCTCGTGAAATTGGCTGTTGCATTTGTCGGGTTCGTGTTCTCCAGTGCAGATTTTTTTCAACTTTGCTTTGATCAATCGAGCCTAATTTAGCAATCTCCCCCTTTTCTTGTCTTTTTTTTGCAGGTTTGTATTTGGTTTCGTATACTACTGTTTACGGTCATTTTGACGTTTCAGATGGATTCTCTTGTTTAGTTTACTGTTGCACTATATTTCTTAGTTGCTTCTTGTGAGTAGTTCTTCCGGAACCATCTTGTGATCGCTTCTATCTATCTATTCTGTGAGGTGTGGGGAAATTGTTCTTCAACATGAATGCCTTTCTTGTTACCATGTGGAGTACTTATTTTGGTAGGGCCTCAAATGTTGCTTCTAACTTTTGATGCATTACTCTTACTGGATAAAAACCAAATACTTGTACTGTGTGTTGATGTTTGCTTCCGCACGAAACCTTCATTTCTTTGCTAATTCTGGTCTGGAAGCATCTTTCTGAAATGGGATTGATGATTCTGTGCCTTCAATTAGAATCACATATATACTCAATTTGATGCCTGTTGGCCTACCTCAGGGACTTAAAAACGAGAGGCTGTGTGTTGATTGATTCAAAGAAAGCCCCTCACGAAATAACATGCCTCGACCATCTAAGTTAAAGTTACAATAGAAAATTAAGGGCAAGTCTTTTACATCTTGTAAAGCTAATTTGTACATTTAACTTTTTTATACAGGGTATGTGATGGAAATATCTGTTTTCATTTCAATTTTGCAATGAAAGACAATTCATCATAATGCAATGGCTATCTGAGGATTTTGATACTTTGTGGTCTGACGGTTTCACTGAATTCGATTTTGCATTATGCTATGATGCACGTGTCCAATTTAGTAAAAGATAACTGAAGCTTTGGCGTTCAGTTTTGAGACAACTTCATTACTTCTTACCCTTTTTACTTAGTTATCTTGCTCCAAAACTATCTAGTATCAAAGTCGTGAAGATGAAACAAAAGTTTTTGTGATAGTTTAGAGAGATGTATTTCCTATGCAGTTGTGTGGACTGAAATCCTCCACACTCGGTAGATAGTAAGATACAACCTTTGAAGGTGATAAAATTGGAGAAGTGAATTTTTAGGGATGGCTAGTTGCTCTCTGCTACGCTTGCACCCACTGAAAGGTGGGAACTGCCTGACCTAAGGTGGCCGGAGGGCACTCCAACGAGCTAGTCGCTGAATGAATGAGAGGAAGGCTAAACCAGACTGAGTAAAGGCAAATATACAAGATGTATTGACTGAAGCTGGGGGGGTTTGTGTTATTTTTAGGGTAGTTTGATTTTGGCTATCAAGCTACGGTTTTTTTAATAGGGTAGTTTGTTTTTTCTCTCCTCCTCCTGGAAAGCCTCATGTGGTTATTTGCATTTGTTGTGAATCTTATGATCATGAATGCTATCCTTTCTGTCCAATGCCGTAAAAATCAGTCAGGAGAGTCTTCCATGTGATGAAAGAGTGTAACCTCCTCGCTATGTGCAGATAAGTGAACTGGTTCCCTACATAATGCAAGAGACATGCTGCAAACTCGTGGCATCAGGTTGGTTCCACATCCTGTTGGGCTGGACGAGGTAGGCACCAGATGGGTTCATGCCATGTTGAGTTGGGAGTAGTGGGCCCCGGATGGACTAGGTCTAGTGGCCCACACAATGGTGGTTGGTGATGATGTGTACATTATGGGGAGCAACATTTTGTTTAAACTATTATCTGGCAACTAATTGACTTATGATTATCAGCAGCCTTCAAAACTGCCTCCTTTCTGCATTCAGGACCTAGTCAGAATATAACAAGAAATGTTCTGCTTTTTCGTACCCATTATATGCCAACATGAAAGGGGATCTCTTTGCCTCTTCATCTATCTCTATATCCATACGATATGGGAATTTATCACTCTCTTTCAGCTAGTCTTGTGTTAGGCAGCCTCGGTTCATGATCACTCTTGTTTCTAGTTTGACAGGTAAAGAGTGAAACAAATCAAACAATGATATAAGACCAGTGACCTCTTGTTGTTTTACTTCTTTCCTGGTGGACGCTGCAAAGTCTGTGTTCTTTGTTGTATCCTGTTAGCTGAACGGAACGGTGGTATAGATTACAATATTTGGTTTCACCCCTTAGGTCTTCGGTTTGTATATTTGGAATGCATTTCAACTCTGGGTCTCGTAAAATCTTGGCACAAGTAAAGCCCAGTATGACTTATCGGGGGAAAAAACGAGTAAAGCCCAGTATGACTTATCAGGGAAAAAAAGAGAGTAAAGCCCAACACTTGACTATCCAGTTTGTCGTGAATATTATATACTTATTGCAGTATGGACTGGACTATTCAGTATGGACTTGACTATCCATTTTGTCGTGAATATTATATACTTATTGCAGCTCTGGCTTAAATCAACACTTGGTATCATATGTGAAAATCAATCTGTTTGTGCCATATCATAACTCATAACGATACATGTTAATCAAGTGTAAAAGTGGTAGTGCCATGTAGTGTGGCCCTTCTGTTTAAAGCATAAAAGGAATCCCAAAAGCATTGAAGACAACAAAACCTCTTAGATAAAAGCTGAAAAGGCACGACCAATTCTGAGGAACCAGTAATTATAGGGTAAACTGCAGTATTCTTTTGGTGTTTATTGTTCGTAGTTTGCACTCGAATGGTGTACTGGTTTTGACGTTGTTCGATGGTGTAAAGTGATACTGAGACAAGAATGTCTCAACAATTTCTCTCCTGATGATTTTTCATTTTTAGGCCTTTATTTGCATGTCCATGGACTTGTGACTAATTGTTATGTGAAATCTCCAAAGCCCGCTTAAAGTACATTAACTTTGCAGAAATCTGAATGCCATGTGTTTTTCTGTACAGATTGTGCTTGATCAGTCTTGATGATAAGTCTGCAGAAGATGGTTATTTCAATATCAGAATGAGGGCAGGAAAACCCGGAAATTCCAAGATGGTGGAACCTAGTAAGGAGCCTCCACCTGCAAAAAAATCTCGAAAAGAGAATAATCGAGGAAGATTACTCGATGCTGATTGTTTGTCAGAAACAATGGATAACCAGATCTGGAAAGAATTTCCAGAAGACCTCTTCGAAGCTGTCATTGCAAGGCTTCCAATTGCCACTTTCTTCCGCTTCCGCTCAGTGTGTAGCAAATGGAATTCCTTGCTAACCTCTCACAGTTTCTCCCAACAATGTGCACAACGCCCCCAAACCCAACCCTGGTTTTACACCATCGCGCATGATAACGTGAATACCGGAGCCATTTATGACCCCACGTTGAGAAAATGGCACCACCCCACCATCCCTTCTTTGCCAGCGAAGCTAATTGTCTTACCGGTTGCTTCAGCTGGGGGACTTGTATGCTTTCTTGATATTGGTCACAGAAGTTTCTATGTTTGCAACCCACTCACTCGATCCTTCAAGGAGTTGCCATCTAGGTCATTTAAGGTTTGGTCGCGAGTTGCTGTGGGAATGACTCTAAATGGGGAATCCTCCACTGGGGGTTATAAAATCCTCTGGGTCAGTTGTGATGGGGAGTATGAAGTTTATGACTCCATAAATAACTATTGGACCCGTCCTGGAATCATGCCCCCCAGTATCACCGTACCGCTGTATCTGAGCTTTAGGTCACAGGCGGTTTCCATTGATGGATCACTTTATTTCATGCGATATGATCCAGATGGGATAATATGCTATAATATGGTTAGTGGGGTCTGGAAACAATTCATAATCCCAGCCCCTCTTGACCTGAGTGACCACACGCTGGCGGAATGCGGTGGGAGGGTCCTACTTGTGGGGCTACTCACGAAGAATGCCGCCACGTGTGTGTGCATATGGGAGCTGCAGAAGATGACTCTTTTGTGGACGGAGGTTGACAGAATGCCAAACGTATGGTGCTTGGAGTTTTACGGAAAGCACGTTAGGATGACTTGCTTGGGTAACAAAGGTTTACTCTTGTTGTCATTGAGATCGCGTCAGATGAACCGATTGGTTACCTATGATGTTGTAAGCAGGGAATGGTTAAAAGTTCCTGGGTCTGTGCTGCCTCGTGGGAGGAAGCGTCAATGGATTGCTAGCGGCACTGCATTTCACCCTTGCCTCACTGCTTCAGCTTGATTCAGTAGTCAGGGTTATTCTTGGCAGTACTTGCTTTGGTTGTGTTAAAATCCTTGATTGGCTGCAAGTCTTAAAGATTATGATGATAATGTCTCCTTTATTTATAAAACGTCTAGGCGTTGACTTTTATTTCAGGAGACTAATCTAAAACGCTTCTTTTTAGTGGCCTGTTGTTTAAATTTCCTTCGGGCTTCGGAAGGAAAAGAAGTCATGCATCGTTCGCCAAAAAATAATCGTTGCAAATCTTCACTTTCGAAGTATTTTTTCTTCTCCCTCTATTTGCAGGCTGTTCGGAGTATAATTTATCTTGTTTTCCCAACAGAAGCATTGGGAAATACTTTGCTGGAATATCATTTCGTGCGAATGTACGTTTTGATGGTGTTACCATGAAAGTCAAATTTCCAAGCTAATAAGCTGGAATTAAGGTTTTTCTTTTCCGTTCAGGCTCTGGAATCAAGTTATGCAGGGATGGACAATCACATCCCACATCATGAGATGCTAAATTTCAGTTTTTAGAATAGCTTTATGAGCCGACGTCCTACCAAGATTGTGGGATTGGGGGATGGTGCAGCGCGCAAAGTGCACTACACAGTGTAGTGCATAATCCGACCCTTCAATTCGATAATGAACGGTTCGGATTTAATCCGAGCAATGAATTTTATCCTATTATCTATTGTTTGGATTAAATCCGAACAATGCATTGTTGAAATGAATGGCCGGATGTAGTGCACTATACCATGTAGTGCGTTTTGCTCATTATAGGGTCCCCTGATTGGGAATACCATCCTGTATCGGTCGGTACATATCATACTCATAAGTATAAAATTGGTACCTTACCCATCAGATTTCGTTTGGGTTCAAACTGGTTCAAAAACCAATGAGTACTGGGTGAGCACTGGACGGTACTGATCACACAATATTTGGATGCCCTTTATTTTTTCTTTTCTTGTTTTGTAATCAAGCAAGTTTTTTTAGGTTGCGGAAACACAGTTTGATAGATAAGATTTGGGCCTAAGTATGGATATTGTAAGAAGAGAAATAAAAGAACTTTGAAACATGGAAATACCACATAAGACATTTTGGAAAAAAATCGTTGTGTAATGTAATATATGATATACAAATGTTCTATTGAGGGATCCCTCAAACTGCCTAAAGTGTTGACCTCAATTTGCGGATCGAATTTTGATGATCCGAACCGCTTTATGTGTTTAAAACGTGTTTTTAAAAGTCCACGCGAGGAATCGCCAAAACAATAATACCGGGAAAGACTTGATCCGACCAGTTTTCGATAAAAATGTATATTGAGCGGTTCGGATCATCAAAATTTGATCCGGAAATGAGAGGCCCGCACTTTAGGCCATTGAGGGATCCCTCACTAGAACGGCACTTTAGGCCATTCGAGCAGTTTTTCATATAAATCGTAGATATATATTTTGTGAAAAGCTACTCGGAAGAAGCTCCTTCCGGTCATTTTTTTAATGATTCCTCACATGGACCATTAAAAACACATTTTAAACACATTAAACGGTTCGAATAATCAAAATTCAATCGGGAAATGAGAGTCCTTTACTTTAGCAACGGTGCAGACCTCTCCTCTCCCAGTCATATTTTGATGATTTGAACCGTTCAATGTGTTCAAAACACCTTTTTTTAAGGGTTCTGTGCGAAATCATAAAAAAAAAAAAAAAAAAAGACTTGGAAGGGCTTCATCCGAGTAGTTTTTCATGTATATAGTTTTGATCCGAGCAGTTTTTCTTGTATATAGTTTTATGAAAAACTACTCAGATCAAGTCCTTCTCGGTTACTTTTTTTCTTTTTGAGATTCCACGAGGGGGCCTTAAAATTAAAAAAAAAAATGTTTTAAACACATTGAACAATTCGGATCATCAAAACTCAATTGGGAAATAGGAGTTCCGCATGGAAGGAAAGTAAAGGATCCTTTACTTGATCTGTGTTGCACATATATATATACAGTCCGGATCTAATGAGGGATCCCTCATTTTATTAAAATACGGACCTACCATTTTCCGATTGAATTTTGATGATCCGAACAGTTCAGTATGTTTAAAAAATGTTTTTAAGGGTCCTGGTGAGGAATCACCAAAAACAAGGACCGGGAAGGGCTTGATCCGAGTAGTTTTTCATAAAACTGTATATTGGCTTGATCAATCCCTTCTCGGTTATTATTATTATTATTATTGGGAACCCTTGAAAACATGTTTTAAAAACATTGAATGATTCAGATAATCAAAATATGGACGAGAACTATTAGGTCCGCATTTTAACAAAATGAGGGATCCTCATTAGATCGGAGCAGTTTTCAGGGATCCTAGATTTTCGTTCCATGCGGGACTCCCATTTTTGAATTGATTTTTGGATCTGAACCGTTTAATGTGTTTAAAATGTGTTTTTAAGGGTCCACGCGAGAAATCAGAAAAAAAAAAAACCGGAAAGGGCTTAATTAGATCAGTTTTCGATAGCAGCTATATAAGTACAGCTTTTATCGAAAACTGTTCGGATCAAGCCCTTCCTGGTCAATTTTTTTTAATGATTCCTCGCGGGAATCTTTAAAAACACGTTTTAAACACATTAAACAGTTTTTTTTTTTTTGATCACTAACACATTAAACAGTTTAGATCATCAAAATTTAATCGGGAAAGTTGAGAATTCGACGAGTCTCAGATGGAAGCAAAATCCGGGATTCCTGATGGAATCTGGACTAATGCAAAATTCAAAACAGTACCCAAGACTACATGGGTACGGGTGTACCGTGTCACTAAAAAATGGTACCGTTACAAGTGCGATTTTGATCAAACCCATTTTTTTTTTTTAAATGACTGGATGTCTGGGCCTGCAGCTCAATTACTCTTGAAGCCCTGGAGGTAACGACCAGGTATAATTTCCAATAGCCCCAAGAGTTTGCTGGCAAGGAGTGAAGGAAATTAAA